>CATOGU010000153.1:0-10944 GCA_951799445.1 Pseudisothecium myosuroides | reverse complement strand
ACCGCGGTGCGTGAGCAGCTGCTCGAGCAGAACCAGAAGATCAACTGGTACCCGGAGCACATCAAAGAAGGCCGCTTCGGCGACTGGCTGCGCAACAACGTCGACTGGGCGATCTCGCGGGAGCGCTACTGGGGAACGCCGCTGCCGCTGTGGCAGTGCGATCAGACCGGGTACCTGGAGTGCATCGGCAGCATCGCCGAGCTGTCGCGCAAAGCGGGGTCGCGACCTTTTGCAGGACGCCGACTTCGATCTGCACCGGCCGTACATCGACAGTGTCACCTGGCCAAGCCCGGCCGGCGGGACGATGCGGCGGGTCAAGGACGTCATCGACTGCTGGTTCGACTCGGGGGCGATGCCTTATGCGCAGCATCACTATCCGATCGAGCATAAGGAGGACTTCGACACGCTGTTTCCGGCGGCCTATATCTCGGAAGGGGTCGATCAGACGCGCGGCTGGTTTTATACGCTGCACGCGCTGGGCGTCCTGTTTCGCGGCGGGCCGGCGTTTCAGAACTGCATCGTGCTCGGTCACATCCTCGATGGCGAGGGGCGCAAGATGTCCAAGCGCCTCGGCAACATCGTCGATCCGTGGACGGTGCTCGATGCCGAAGGGGCGGACGCGCTGCGCTACTATCTGTACACGGCGTCGCCGCCGGGGCAGCCGCGGCGGTTCTCGCAGGCGCTGGTGCAGAAGTCGCTGCGGCAGTTCCTGCTGACGTTGTGGAACTGTTACAGCTTTTTTGTCACCTATGCCGAGGTGGAATACCACCGCTTGGGCGCCGAGACGATTCCGGTGCTCGAGCGGCCATCACTCGACCAGTGGGTCGTGGGACTGCTCCATCGCCTGATCGAGCAGACTACCGAGCAGCTCGAGCGCTACGATCTGACGGCGGCGGCGCGCGGAATCGCCGACTTCGTGGACGTGCTGTCGAACTGGTACGTACGCCGCAGTCGCGACCGTTTCTGGTCGAGTCTCGATGGACCGGGCGGCGAAGTCGGGGGCACGGTAGAGCGTGACAAGCGCGCGGCCTACCAGACCTTGCACGAGTGCCTGGTGACAGTGGCCAAGCTGGCGGCGCCGTTTGTGCCGTTTGTCACCGAGGAGATCTATCAGAACCTTGGCCGCAGTGTGACTCCGGCAGCGGGGGGCCGTGGCGGCGCCGACCAGCGTCCATCTATGCCGCTGGCCAACGGCGGATGCGGCGGTGCTGCAGGCGACCAGCGGGCTGCTCGCGGATATGGACGTGACGCTGCGGGTGGTCTCACTTGGGCGGGCAGCGCGGATGGACAACAACCTCAAGACCCGGCAGCCGCTGCAGGCGGCGATGGTGCAGCTACCAAGTGCCGCGGCCCGGCGCTCGGTGCTGCGCTTCGAGCGTGAGATCAAAGACGAGCTGAATGTCGAAGAGGTCCGCCTGGCCGAAGAGGGCGCCGAGCTGGTTCACTACACGCTGCGACCAAACCTGCCCAAGCTCGGGAAAAAGTTCGGCAAGAAGGTAAAAGGAATTCAGGACGCCCTGGCGGCGCTGTCACCGGCCCAGGTGCGCACGATTGCCGAGGCAGTGCTGCGCGAAGAGGCGGTACCGCTGACCACTGCGGAAGGCGCGATTACGCTTTCGGCCGATGAGGTTCTTTTGTCGGCGCAGGCGGCGGCGGGTTTTGCGGCGCGGACCGAACATGGGGTGGTGGTTGCGGTGACGACCGAGATCACTCCGGAGCTACGCGACCGCGGGATCGCCCGCGAGGCAGTGCGGGCCATTGGTGAGCTGCGCAAAAAAGCGGGGTGTAAGGTCTCTGACCAGGTCACGATTGGCTATCGGGCTAGTGACCCTACTGTTGCGGCGGCGCTGGCTCGGCATAGCGATTTTATTGCGGCGGAGACGCTGGCGGTGATTCAGCCGGAGCTGCTTACGGTCCACGATCATGGGGGGACGGTTGATCTGGACGATACGACGATCGAGCTGACGCTCAAGCGGTAGTGGTGGTGGTAGTAGTATCGGCTCGTCCACAACTTATCCGCTCACCTTAGAGCCGGATTGTGCGCTAAGCCCGGACGGCTGTTATTAGGAGCACCTGACAATCACCACCCGGGTTGTCGTGCACGACCACGAGGGTTGTCGCGCATGACCACGAGGGTTGTCGCACACGACCACGGGTCTAGACCAACCGGACCACGGGTCTAGACCAACCGGACCACGGGTCTAGACCAACTGGAGCGCCGGTCTAGACCAACCGGAGCACATGGTGTGGCCGCTGGCACCAGAGCCTCGTGGTCGCCCACCACAAACGGGTCGGCCGTTTTACCTCAACCCTTGGCCGCTGGCACCTATACCCCTGGCCACCCGGACCACGAGCTTTGGCCGCTTGTACCGGAGCCCTCGTGGTCGCGGACCACAAACCGCTTGGCCGATGGACCAGAAGCCTTGCCCACTCGCACCACAACCCCTGTGGTCCGGTTGGTCTAAAACCGTGCTTCGGGTGGTCTAGAACCATGGTCCGGGTGGTCAAAATTGCTGGATCGGGCGGCAAAAGCTTGTGCTAGCGTGCGCCCATCAACGCCCAAAGGAGGGCACTGATGGACAATCTAGTTGGCGATAATCTTCCCACTCCGGACAAGTTCAAGAATCTGCTCAAGGCGCTCACTCAGGTTCGGCAAGAGCTGGCAAAGCTCGGCGTCGTGCTGTCGCCCGATCAGCGTAAGCGGCGGCTGCGCATGCGGAAAAACGGTCTGCAGTACGTGCCGCTGCTCATGAACCTGGTCACCAAGTACCAGGTCGAGACCCCCGCGGCCCCCCTGGACGACATGACCAACGACGTCCGGCTGGCCACCGAGCTGTCGCCGCTCGAGGACGAAGCCGATGGCATAAACGCCCTGGTGCAAGACACCCTGATGGAGGCCGAGCACGAGGTGTGGCAGCCGTTCCTCATGTACTACGGAATCCTGCAGCGCATGGCCGATAACATTCCCACCCTGAAAGCGGAGCTGCAGCCGATCGTCGACTTCATGGCGCCAGCCCGTCGCGAGGGGAAAAAAGCCCCCACCCCGGCTCCCACCACCTAGTCGGCCGCAGCGCGGGCCCCGTCTTTCGCCCGCGCTGCGCCGGGCGGAGCTCTGGCAGCGAGTGTCGATGCGGGTGCGGGTGCCGAAATGTGTGGATGCTGCGCTGCTCGTAGGTACCCGTAGTGAACGACCTGGGGTGCCGACAAGTCCCCGCTTCATGTATCTTTAGGGGATGGATGCTCTGCTGCGCTCGGACCTCTGCCACCTGATTCATGCGATTCATCGTCGGGGGTGGGCCCCAGGCACGGGCGGCAACTTCAGCCAGCTCGCCACGCGGGCGCCGTTTCGCCTGCTCATTACCCCTAGTGGGGTCGATAAGGGCCTGGTCACCGCGGACGAGCTCCTCGCGGTGGGGGAAAATGGGCAGCCGCTCGGCGGCCACGCCCGCCCGTCGGCCGAGACGCTGCTCCACATCGCGGTGGTCCAGACCACGAGCGCCACGGTGGTGCTGCATACCCACTCGATCTGGAACACCCTGGCCTCACTCAAGCCGAGTCCGGGCCGCCCAGGGGACGCCGCGCAGTTTCAGATTTCCGGCTTCGAGATGCTCAAGGGTCTGCGCGGCGTGACCACCCACGAGCATGTCGAAACGATTCCCATCCTGCCAAACTCGCAGGACATTCCCAAGCTCCGGAGCGAGCTTGAACAGGTGCTGCAAAACAGTCCCGGTGCCCACGCCGTTCTCGTCGCCGGTCACGGTCTGTACACCTGGGGCAGCGACCTTGGCGAAGCGCAGCGCCACCTTGAGGTGCTGGAGTTCCTGTTCGAAGTTGTCCTCCGTCGCAACTAGGAGATCTTGATGGCTACCATTCATATCTCTGACCAGAACCAGACCATCACCGGGTACGCCGCCGTAAAGGAATACCTGGCGGCAGTTCACATCGACTACGAGATCTGGAAGCCGGCTTTTCAGCTGGCGAGTACGGCCACCAGTGCCGACATTCTCAAGGCGTTCGGCAAAGAGATCGAGCTCCTCAAACAGCAGGGCAGCTATGTCACGGCGGACGTCATCGATCTGCATCCCCATACGGCGAACCTGGAAGGAATGCTCACCCGCTTTCGCCAAGAGCACTGGCATGACGAAGACGAGGTCCGCTTCATCGTCGAAGGGCGCGGGGTGTTTCACATCCATCCGCGGGACAGTGCGGTGATTGCGCTGGAAGTCGAGGAGGGGGATCTGGCGCGCATTCCCGCGGGGACCTGGCACTGGTTTGATCTGTGCAAAGATCGGCGGATTCGCGCCATCCGGCTGTTTCAGGATCCGGCGGGCTGGACGCCGCAGTACACCCAGAGCGGGGTCGATGCGGGCTACCAGCCGCTGTGTCTCGGACCGACTTTTATTCCGACCGCGACTCGCCAGAATCCTCAGACTTCGTAAGGAAGCGCGATGAGCTATAAGGCCTATCTGCTCGATATCGAGGGCACGACGACCCCGGTGGACTTTGTCTACCAGACGCTGTTCCCGCTGGCGCGGGCGGCGCTGCCTGAGTTTGTGCATAACTCGCTGCTCAATCCGGGGGCGGCGGCCGTCCTGTATAACGATGCGCGGCTCCTGGTCGAAGAGTATGAGTCGGAGCTCGCCGCCGGGGGGACGCCGCCGCCGTGGGAAGATCGGCCGGCGCCGGCGGGAATGCTGCCGTATCTGCAGTGGCTCATGGAACACGATCGGAAGTCGCGGGGACTCAAGTCGATTCAGGGCCGCATCTGGGAAGCCGGCTATCGCGCGGGCGCGGTGTTCGGCCAGCTTTATCCCGATGTCGAGCCGGCGCTCCGCCGCTGGCGCAGTCACGGCGCGCGGGTCTACATCTTTTCGTCGGGGAGCGTACTGGCGCAGAAGCTCCTGTTTGGCCACCTGCCGGTCGGCGATCTGACACCATTACTCGATGGCCACTTCGACACCGAGGTCGGCCCCAAACGCGCCGCCACAAGCTACACCACGATCGCCGAGCGCATCGGCCTTCCGCCTTCCGAGATCCTGTTTCTCAGCGACACCCGGGAAGAGATCGCCGCCGCCCAAGCCGCCCACCTGGCCGCGCTCCTGGTCCGCCGCGATACCCCCATCGACCCGGGCGGCCACGCCATCCACACGTTTGCCGACCTGCCCTAGCAGCTACAGCTCGTCCCGCCAGCGGCGCAGCCGGGCCAGCACTTCGACGTCATCGTCATCGCGAATCGGTCCGCCCACCGCCGGTCGGCGCGCCGCCGCGGCGCGGACTGTCGGGGCCTTGACGCGCAGAAACGGATTGGTCAAAAGCTCCTCGTGCAGCAGCGCCGGGACGGTGGGCTCGTGGGCGGCACGCTGCTCGGCAACCTGTTTGGTGCGGGTCCGGATCGCCGCGCTGTCGGGCTCCACGGCGCTGGCGAACGTGAGGTTTTTTTGCGTGTACTCGTGACCGCAGTACACCCGAACCCCAGCCGGCAGCGCCGCCAGCCGCTGCAGCGAGGCGTGCATCTGCGCCGGTGTCCCCTCGAACAGCCGGCCGCAGCCAGCGTTGAACAGGGTGTCCCCGGTAAACAGCAGACCGTCATCGGGAAAGTAGTAGGCCACGGCGGTCAGGGTGTGGCCGGGAATGTGCAGCGCCTGCACCCGGCGACCGAGCACCTTGAACTCCTGGCCGTCGCCGAGCCCTACCGTCTGGACTGGGACTCGGGTGGGCTTGCCGTCGACGAAGTCATTGGCGTGGGCGTAGATCGGGGCCGCCGGAAAGCGACCGTGCAGGGCTTCGTTGCCGCCGACGTGATCGTGGTGGTGATGGGTGGCCAGCACGGCCTGCAGGCGATGTTTGCCGACCGCCAGCGCCGAAAGGACCGGCGCCGCCTCGCAGGCATCGACGATGGCCGCCTCCCCCAGGTCGCCGCGGCCCGGCGTGGTCAGAAGGTAGGCGTAGTTATCGTGCAGGCAGGGAATCGGCAGGACGGTGAGCATGACCGAATGCTAGCGCAACTTGGGCCGCGGGTCACAGCTTGGCGGTGTTCTGCAGGCCGAGCGACCGCGCGCACTCGGCCACCGCGGCGCACACGGTGTCGTGCACCGTCGGGTGCAGCTGCGATGGCACGACTTCCCCGGCGGTCGCACAGCTGGCAATCGCCTCGGCCGCGGCGACGTACATCGGGGCGCTGATCGTCCGGCTGCGCGCCAAAAGCGCCCCCTTCATGATGCCGGGGAACGACAGCGAGTTGTTGATCGACGTGCCATCGGCGGCATACGCGGCTCCGGCGGCGCGCGCCGTGTCGGGATCGATCTCGGGGTGGGGGTTGCTGAGCGCAAAGATGACCTGCCCGGGCCGGACGTGGGTAGGCGAGATGAGGCCCGCTTTGCCGGTGGTGCACACGACGATCTGCGACTCCCGCATGAGGGTGTCGAAGTCGGCGGCCTGCGCCCCGGCGGCGACCAGCGGCGCAATCGCCTCGGGCGAGCGGTCGTTGACGAGCACCGAGCCGACCCCATAGGCCAGCGCCAGCCGGGCGATCGCGCTGCCCGCCGCGCCAAGTCCCACCTGACCGAGCTTGGAGGTCTTGAGCTCGACGCCGGTGATCCGGCAGGCGTTGATGATCGCCGCCAGCGCCACCACCGCGGTGCCGTGCTGATCGTCGTGCATCACGGGCTTGTCAAGGCGCCGCTTGAGCTCGTTTTCGATCTTGAAACACTCGGGAATGCGGATGTCTTCCAGGTGGATGGCGCCAAAGCTCCGCGACACCCGCACCACGGTCTCGATGAACTCGTCGGCATCGAGGGTGTCGACGAGGATCGGGGTCGCCGACAGACCCGCGAACTTGTCGTACAGCACCGCCTTGCCTTCCATCACCGGGAGGCTCGCGAGCGGCCCGATGTTGCCAAGGCCGAGCACCCGCGAGCCGTTGGTGAAGATGCCCACCGAGCGGGCAAGGCCGGTAAAGTCCCAGGCGAGGTTCGGGTCGGCCTCGATGGCTTTAGCGACCCGCGCGACCCCCGGCGTATAGATGTAGCGGAGGTCACCGAGCTGGCGCAGCTCGACCCGGCTCGTCGAGTGGATCTTGCCCGCCGCGGTGGCAGTCGAACACCCGATCGCGGACCTCGATGACCTCACAGCCATCGGTCTTGCTGAGCGCCGCGACCAGCCTTTCGGTGTGCGCTTCGGACTCGGTCTCGACGGTGATGTCGCGGGTGGACAGGCCCTCGGCCATCCCGACGGTGGTGATCTCGCCGATGAGCGCCCCTTCCTGGGCGATCATGGTGGCAAGACGCGCGAGCTGCCCGGGACGATGTCGGGTGCGCACGCGAAGGACGGTGTCGATTCGGTAGGTAGCCATGGGCAGCCATTTTACCCTACCTGGGGGCGCTCAAGAACTTCCCGACTCGCCGCGAACCGAGGCATTGGGGGCCCTTACATCGGACCTTCAGGTCCTACCTAGCGCCCAATCGCCCGGACATTTACCGCCGGTTTTGCCCATATTCTGCGTCGTGGAGCGCAAAATTTGTCGGCTAACCCTGTCACTTTGGCCGCGTTTAAGGGCACTATCGGATGATAAGGAGACACATGATCGCCGGTGGCGCGAGTGCGCCCAGGGCGTGTGCGCCGTTGTTTGAGCATGGGTCTTACGCGCCAGTGTCCCGAGTGCGGGAAACAATACACCAGCAAGGCTCGCTTTTGCCGCGCCGATGGCTCTCAGCTCATCGAGATCCCGAAAGGGGCACGCAGCGGCACCTCGGGCGGGGCCAATGATCCGCTGATCGGGCGGGTAATTGCCGGCCGGTTTCTTTTGGAGCAGTTCCTCGGTAGTGGGGCCACCGGGGTGGTCTACCGGGCGATGCACAAAGTGCTGAACCGGCCGATGGCGGTCAAGCTCCTCAAGCGCGAGTTCATCTGGGACGAGCGGTCGCTCTTGCGGTTTCTGCGTGAAGCGCGCGCCGCCAGTGTCATGGATCACCCCAACATCGTGTACCTGTACGACTTTGGCCGCGACGAGCTCGGCGAGCCGTACCTGGTCATGGAGTACGTCGACGGCCAGACGCTGCACACCGCGATCCAGCAGAGCCCGAACCGCACCATGACCACCGAGCGGGTGCTCGGCATCATGCTGCAGGTGGCGCGGGCGCTCGAGCACGCCCACGCCAAGGGGGTGGTGCACCGCGACATCAAGCCGGAAAACATCGTGCTCACCCGCCATCAGGAGCAGGACGACTGGGTGAAGGTGCTCGACTTTGGGGTGGCGCGGATCATCGGCCAGGCGCCGCTCACCGGGCACGGGCAGGTCACTGGCACCGCCGAGTTCATCGCCCCGGAGACGCTGCTCGACGAAGGCGTCGTGGCGCCGCCGGTGGATCTTTACGCGACGGGGATCATCTTTCACGATGCGCTGGTCGGGCGGCCGCCGTTTACCGGGCAGCTCGACGTCGTGCTGCACCAGCACCTGTATTCGGTGCCGCCGCTGCTCTCCGAGCGGAGTGGCGACTCGACCCTGCCGCTCGATCTGGATCTATTGGTCGCGCGGCTGCTCGAAAAAGATCCGGCGCACCGGCCGACTGCCGCCGAGCTTGTTATCGAGCTCGAACAGATCAGCCTCCAGCTGCAGAACCCCGCGCCGCCGCCGCCGCCCGAGCCGAGCCTCAGCTCGCAGACGACCCTCAAGCTCACCGTTTATCAGCGGCCGACCGCGATCATGCAGGCGCAGGAGCGTAAGACGTCGCTGGTGAACCGGCTCGACAAGCCCACCCAGCTCATCGATCGGCAGGGGTGGCCGACGCAGCTTTTGCCGCAGGTCATGCTCGACGCCGAGACCCTGCCGATGAACCAAAAGCTCAGCGAGGACTCGGCGTGGGACTACGAGCGGTCGACCGAGATGCTGTTCCGCCAAGCGAACTCGCTGGCGACGATCTCGTGGCCGGGGGGCTGGCCGCTGACGCTGCTCAACCTGCGCACCCACATCGCCGAGTGTGATCAGGTGGAAGCCGAGCTTAGCGAGCAGCTGGTGGCGATCGAAAAGCACCACCGTGAGCACCAGCAGGTCCAGGCCCGCCACCAGCACCTGCGCCAGGGCATCCTGACCCTGAGTGAGCGGCTGCAGACCGACCGCACCCTGACCGATCCGGAGCGGCACGGGCTGTTTGTCGATCTGGAGGAGCTCGAGCGATCGTTTTTTGCCACCGAGCAGCGCTGGCGGAGCCTGCCGGCCGCCGCCCCCGAGCCGCTGCGCCACCGCTTGCAGGAAGTGCGCCTTGACCGCCAGCGCGCCCGCTGCTTTTTTGCCCGGCTGGTCGTCGAGATGCCGATCCCGCCGGCGCTGGCCGCCGACCGCGAGCAGCTGCTGAGCCTTCTTGGAACCTTAGACAATCCCAAGAAGCCATGGGCGCGCTCATAGCGGGCTTGCTCTCGCACCGAGCGCTGCGCCGGCCCCTGCAGCTGTGTCGGGTTGCGGCGGTGGCGGCGACCGCCCTGGCCGCCGATGGCGGGGTCTATGGCATCCCGCTGCCGACGCACGCGGTGCTCGGGGAGCCGGTGCGGTTTCTCATCGAGCCCTACGTGCAGGATGCCCAGCCGGATGGGATCGTCATTGCTTGGATCACCAGCGGCGTGACCTCGGGGGTGGTGCGGGTGGAGCTGCCGGCCGGGCGGGCGTCGTTCGTGTCGACGCCGGGGACCGATCACCGGGTGCGCCTGTCGGGGCTGACCGCCGGCACCCGCTATCGCTACGTGGTGGCCGCCCGCCGGGTCGGCGACGACAGCAACCCCGAGACCCTGGCCCCGGCAAGTGAGTTTGCGACGACCCCCCTCGCCGGCCCGTTCATGTTCCTGGTCTACGGCGACAACCGCGACCGCGACGCCGATCACCGGGCAGTGATCCAGGCGATGATGCCCGAGCACCCGGACTTTATCCTCCAGACCGGCGACATGGTGAGCCGGGCCAGCGACGACCTGCAGTGGCAGCGCTACTTCGCCGCCGCCGGGCTGCTCATGCGCTCGATCCCGATGTACCCGGCGCTCGGCAACCACGAGCTGCGCTTCGACTCGGAAGCCAACCACTTTTTCCGCTACTTTGTCCTGCCCGCCGGGGGCACCCGGCGCCGCCGGCCGGTCTACTACTCGTTTCGCTACAGCAACTCGCTGTTTGTCGCCATCGACGGCAACAGCCCCTACGACAACGAGCAGGCGAGCTGGGTCGAGAGCACCCTCAACGCGGGGCGCGACGATGCGCGGATTCATCACATCTTCGTTTTTGTCCACCAGCCGCCCTACGCCGTCGGTGCCTACTGCGGCAGTGAGCGGCTGCAGCGCAAGATCGTGCCACTGCTCATCCAGCAGCCCAAGGTGCGGGCGGTGTTTGCCGGCCACGAGCACGCCTACCAGCACCTTGAGCGCCAGGGCATCCGCTACTTTGTCTCGGGGGGCGGCGGGGCGCCACTATATCGCCGCAGCCAGTCGTGCGACTTCGAGGACGACATGGCGCTCCAGCTGTTCCGCGCCGAGCACCACTACCTGCGCGTCCAGATCGATGGCGACGCCGCAACGCTCACCGCGATCAGTAAGACCCGCGAGGTGATGGAGCGGGTGCTGCTCAACCAGCCCGTGGCGCCCGACCCGCCGATCACCGCGAAGCTGCCCGCGCCGCCGCCGAAGCTCATGGCCGCTGAGGGACCTGGCGGCGACCCAGGCGGCGGCCCAGGCGGCCGAGACGAGCTCGCGGACGACGACCCGGACGACGAGCCCACCCGGGTGCGCCCGGCGCTAGTCGACGACCTGGATCCGCCGCCGCAGTCGTTATCGGAAAAAGCGCCGGGTCTGGTGGCAATGTTGTGGTTCTCAGCCCTTGCGCTGATCGCCGGGCTCTTGCTGCTGACCCGCCCGGCGCCGCGCCGAAAACGCCGCGATCTGCAGCCGGGGGCCCGCCGTCGCGACCGTTACTCC
>CATOGU010000151.1:0-20791 GCA_951799445.1 Pseudisothecium myosuroides | reverse complement strand
CTCGGCGGCGTGCCGGGTTTGGAGGATGCGCCGCGGGAGGATCTCCTCGCGCTGATCGGTGAGCTGCGGGCGGTGAACGCCTCGTTGATGGCCCGGATCGTCCAGCAGGATGAGCGGATCGCCGCTCAGGACACGCGGATCGCGCAGCTGGAACGGGCCCTGGGACGTAACAGCGGGAACTCCTCGATGCCGCCCTCCAGCGATGACCTGCCCGGCCGTCAGCCACCGCCGCGGCGTGGGGGCAGCGGTGGGAAGCGGGGCAAGCGGCCCGGGGCACCGGGATCGGGGCTGGCGTGGTCGGCCGACCCCAGCGCGGTCCTTCCGCACTATCCCGGCGGCTCCTGCGGGTGCGGCGCTGACCTGGCCGGCGCCGCCGACGAGGGCGTGGCCCGCTCTCATCAGGTCCACGACGTGCCGCTGGTCACCGCGACGATCACCCAGCACGACCTGCACCGGGTCCGCTGTGCCTGCGGGCAGGCCCCATGTCGCGGCCCGGCCGCAGGAGGTGTCGGGCGCGCCGGTCAGTTACGGGCCGAACCTGCGCGCCTTGGTCGTCTACCTGATGGTGTTCCAGCACGTGCCGGTCCAGCGATGCGCCCGGTTGGTCGCGGACCTGACCGGCGCGAAGCCCTCGACCGGCTTCATCCACGGCATGCTCGCCCGGGCCGCCGAGGCCCTGGGCGACGTCGTCGCGTTGATCAAAACGCTGGTCACGGCCGCGCATGTGGCCGGGTTCGATGAGACCACCCTGCGCGCCGGCCCGGCCGGGACCAGGAAGTACGTCCTGTCCGCCTCGACCGAGGCCGCCACCCTGTACTGGCTCGGGGGCCGGGACCTGACCTCGTTCACCGACTTCGCCGTGCTCACCGGCTTCACCGGGATCGCCGTCCATGACCGGTACACCCTTTACGACCACCCCAGTCTCACCAAAACCATCACCGGGCATCAGCTTTGCTCAGCGCACCTGTTGCGTGACCTGGCCGACGCCGCCGAAAGCCACCCCACCCATCACTGGCCCGAACAGATCAGCCGAGCCCTGCGAGCCCTGATCCGGGCCGCGAACACCGCCCGCGACCACGGTCAGCCCAACGTTCCAGCCGACATCGGCGACGCCCTCATCCTGGAACTCCGCCGCGGCGTCCGCGTGGGCCTGGCCGCGCTACCTCGCGTCCCCGGGCCGGTCTCCACCACGAAACAACGGCCTGGCCGGCTGCTCCTGGAATGCCTCCGCGACCGCGAAGACGACGCCCTACGCTTCACCACCGACACGCGGATCTGGCCGACCAATAATCTCAGCGAGCGTGACCTGCGGCCGCTGAAGACGCAGCAAAAGATCTCCGGACGCCTCCAGTCCGAAGATGTCACCCGCGACCGGCTGACCATCCGCAGCTACATCTCCACCGCCGCCAAACACGGCATCAACGTCCTGACCGCGATCCATCAGGCCATCACCGGCAACCCTTGGACGCCGGGAGCTCTCGCAAGCACCTGAATGCTTACTGGCCAGGTAGTCAGCCTCGACGTACGCAGCACCGAGGCCGCTGAGCGCATTCAGAGTGTCAGGGTGATCCTTGCCGCGGCTGTGGCGGAAGCCTATGAGGCCCCGCTCAAACAGAGGTATAGCCCGCTCTGGTTCCCCCGCCTCCCGGTAGGCACCGGCAAGGCCTAGGATCGAAGCCGATGTCGTGGGGTGATTCTCGCCGAGGACCTGATGGTAACCGATGATTGCCTGCTCATATAAGGGAAAGGCCTGTTCAAGGTTTCCAGATTCCGCGTAAGCCATCGCGAGGTTGTACAATGCAAGTAAGGTACTGGGGTGATTCTCGCCATGAACGCGGCGGCTGTCGGCGAGGCCCCGCTCGCATAGGGGGATCGCCCGGTCCCAGTCTTCGGCCCACATGAGGGCGACGGCTAGGTTGTTGACAGAGCTCAGCGTATCGGGGTGATCGTCACCCATGATTCGACGGCCCTCGGTGAGGGCTTCCTCGAAGAGAGGAATTGCGCGGTCCAGGTTTCCGGCTGACTGGTGGGCCGTCGCGAGATTGCTGACCGCGATCAGGGTCTTCGGATGGTCATCGCCGAAGATCTGGCGGGTGTCCACGAGCGCCTGCTCGAACAGTGGCAGGGCTCGGTCACAATCCCCTAGCTCTAGATGGGCGGATGCGAGGTCATTGATTGGGCCCAAGGTGGCACCATCTGTATCGCCAAAAAGCCTGCGGCACTCAGCGAGGCCCTGCTCGTAGAGAGGGACAGCCCGTCCCAGATCCCCCGCCGACTGATAGGCGCCGGCGAGACCTCTCAGCAAGATCAGGCTCTGCGGGTGGTCATCGCCCAAGATCCGATAGGAGTCGGCGAAGCTCTGCTCAAACAGGGCGACCCCCCGGCTCAGATCCCCCGACTCCACGTAGGCGTAGGCAAGTTGACCGAGCAAGACCAACGTGGCGAGCTGGTCGTCGCCCCAGATCTGACGGCTAGTGGCAACGCCTTGCTCCAAGAGAGAGATGGCCCGCCCCAGGTTCCCCACCGCCCTGTAGGCGCTGGCTAGATCGGCCAGTACGGTCAGCGTGTCGGCGTCGTCGCCTCCCCTGATTCGGCGGAAGTAGGCGAGGGCAGGTTCGAGCAAGGCGACAGCACGGGCTGGCTGACCCTGATCAGTAAGGAAATGGCCAGCACGATCGAGCACAGCCACCGATGCCTCGGTCTCGCTTCCCTTCGGGGTATGGGTGGTCAAGGCGTCTATATGGGGCAGGAGGAGTCGCAACGTGTCCCAGTTGGCTGGGGCGCTCGAATCAACCGGGACGGCCGCCTCAAGGAGGGTCATGGCTGCGTCGAGGGCGGCATCGATCGCGGCGGGTTCGCGATGGGGGTCTGGGTCATCAGGGTCAGGGTCGGGGGTGCGGCTCAGAGCCTGCACCAGGCGGTGCACGTTCAGCGTTCTCCCCCCGGTGCCAAGGCCACCGAGGTTCTGGTCGACATCTGTCTCAGCGTTGTTCTCAGCACGAATGGTGCCCGGAGCGGCTGCAGAGGTGTGGAGGGTGATCATGTTGTATGCGGCGAGCCGGGCAATGGCGGTGTTGATGTCCGGTGGTGAGGCCATTGGCGTGAGCAGCATGCGAGGAATAGCATCTGGCGCGTACCAAGCCAGCACCCTGAGGGCCTCTCCGCACAGGGGTGTCGTGCTGAGGTGATTAAGCGTGATCCGCCAAGTGCGGGCGATGGTCTGGTCCGGTAGGGTAAACTCCCCGCCAGTGGCGTATACGTGAGCCGGATAATCGGCCAGCAGGTTCAGGTAATCGGCTGCGCTGATATTCGTTTCGCTGATGTAGGCCCCTGCCTGGGTTAAGGCCAGAGGAAGCTGCCCCAGTTCGGCGCACACCGCGCGCACGTCAGTCAGACGCTCGGAGTGAAAGTCCACCGGGTAGGTGCTCGCGGTCATCTTCGGATCGGCCGTCATAGTGCGCACAAGCAGGTCCAAACCGTCATCTGGGTTCAGGACGTCCAAGCGTACGGGAGCGGTCACGAGAGCGTCCCAACCAACCGCGACGCGGGTGGTGATCATGACGGTTCCACCCGAGTTCAGGCGACCCGAGTTCAGGCGACCTAGGAGCGATGTGACATCGGTCGGGTCCTTGACATTGTCAAGGACCAGCACCCAGTCCGAGTGCGTGTGCAACCATTGTGTGGCGCGCTCGATCAAGGCGTCGAGGGGTGCGCCACTTAAGGCTGGCTGCAAGGCTAGGGCCAGGTCGGCCAAACCCTGATCGACGGATTCGGAACTGTCCGCTGTAATCCAGCGAATGGGATGATACCCGTGGGCGGCAGCCCGCGTAATGGCCCAATGCGCCGCCAACGCGCTCTTGCCGATCCCGCCCAGGCCGTGCACGGCCTGAACCCGCACCGGACGTGCCGGCTCTTGAGCAGCATGACCCGACCCCGTAGTGCTCTCCAGGGTGTTCGCTTCCGGTTTCAGGAGAGTGTCAAGTGTCTCCAGCGCCTCGGTGCGGCCCGTGAACCGGACCGGTGCGTGAGCAGCCACATTGTCGATGCCGCTGCGTGGAGCGGCGACCTGCTCCACGGGAACGGCGAAGGCCAGGACAACAGCACTGTCACCCGAGTACTGCACAGAGGAGTTGTGGTCGCCGGTCGTGATGATCCCGGCGTTGTTCCCACTAACCTCGATCTTTCGTCCGGCCCGGTTGGATCTTGATCCGGCCGGTTCGCCCTGGTCGTAGGGGTGATCCTTCCGGATGGGTACGACAGTTCGCCCGAGGTCGCCTCGGTGGCGTCGGGTTCCACTCCCGCTGGGGCTGTCGTCCTGGTCGTAGGGGCGGGGTGAGCTGGCCGTTTATCCGCTGAGGGCCGCCACGACGCTCAGGTCGGTAAGTCGTTTCAGGCCGTCGAGGACCAGATGGGTCCAGGGGGCGTGTTCGGCGAGGTGCAGGGTCCGGGTCCGGGAGCTGGTGGTGAGGTGGCCGGCGATCGAGAGCAGACGCAGTCGCAGGCGTTTGGGTTCGCACCGGCGGGCGGGGTGCTCGTGGAGGGCGAGCAGTTGCATCCAGGCGGTCAGGTCGCAGGCGAGCGCGACGACGGCGACCCAGATCTGGTTCTGGGTGAAGTCGTGCAGCGGCAGGTTGGCCAGGCCGGTGTCCTTGGCGCAGCGGATCCGGTCCTCGCAGCGGGCCCGGCGCCGGTGGCGCAATTCCAGGTCCGGTAGCTGGGTGCCCGGACCGCCGGGCGCGGTGTTCGTGGCGAACGCGGTGATCCGGTGCCCGTCGACGTCGGTGATCCGCAGCTGGGCGCCCGGATGCGGGCGTTCCTTGCGGACGATGACCCGCATCCCGGCCGGCCACTTCTTCTTCCCCAGCTCCAGCAAGTCGCTCAGCTCGGCGACCCACGCCCCGTCGCGGACCTCACCGTCGCTGTTGTAGGCCTCGTGCCAGGCGCTGTCCGGGATGAGCTTGAGCAGGTCGGGGGTGTTGTCCGGCAGCGCGAATCCGAGGGAGTAGGACATCCGCTGGGCCACGAGGTAGTCGACGACGTCGTGGGTGGCCCCGGCTCCGTCGATCCGGATCAGCACCTTCCGGCTGGAGCGACTGTGCCGATGGAAGGGCAACTGTTGCAGTGCTTCACGGACGACCGTGACGTGGTCGGCGGCCGTGTTGGAGCCGGCGTTCCCGGCCCGCAGCATCACCGCGAGAGGCTCGCCGGTGCCCTCGGGGCCGTGGTCGAGGAACGCCCACAACGGGTGGAACCCGAACCCCTTCTTAAACGTCGGCCGGGCCTGCTCCTTCTCCGAATGCGCGGTGACCAGGGTGGCGTCCAGGTCGATGATCAACGGGCGGCCCGCGCTGATGTCCGCGGCCGGTGAGCGCCGGCCGGCCAGCGCCCAGACCCGCGCCCGCGCTGCGGCCCGAGCCGCGTGGATCGCTCTCAACACGGCCGGGGCGTCCGCGGCCAGGGCATCGATCGTCCGCGAGACCGTCGGGTCCGAGGCCACCAGCCCGAACACGGCGGGCTCGGCCCGCAGCAGGGCGATGTCGGCCAGGCAGTCCCCGCCCAACGCCAGAGCCACCGCCAGGTCGAGCAGGACCTTCCCCGGATCATGCACGGCCATCGGCTTACGCCACGAACCCAACGAGGACGCCAGCGCCCCGTCCAGGCCAGCGGTGCGGATCGTCGCGGTCAGCAGCGCGGCGCCGGCCTGCGACACCACGCCCTTCCCTGCGCCGTCGACGCGGACACGGGGGTAGAACCCGGTAGTCTGTTTCACCTGAAAGGTGCTCCTGTCACAGCCCAGATATGTTCCTTCGCAAGACATATCCTTGCTGGTCAGAAGCACCTTTCAGCTGTTTGACACACCCCCGGACCTCAACCCGCGTGAAAGCGCGAGGCTAACGGTGACTGACCGGTCCCCCAGAGCGCTAAAAACCGGCCCCGACGTCGAAGGGACAACTGGGTCCTGATCTGCCCCGCCCAGTCGTTTGACCTCGTGCTCGCTTGGCGGAACCGACTCGCTATGAGCGTTCATCAAGAGCCCCGAACGTTGGTGGCGTTGTCTCCGGTAGCGGCGATCCCGGAATTGGACTGGACCGCGATAGATCGTTCACCGACTGCCGTAATCGTCACGTGCATGCCCTTAAGCATGGCGGACACGTCAGCTACAAGCTCCGGGTCGGTGCTGAGAGCCTTGCGAATCTGGACCCGCAACGCGGCTATAAGGTCCGCGTCGTCCGGGCTGCCGGCGAGGTCAGTCATAGCCGTCTCGATGCTGGCGGCCGATGCTTTCACCCGCAGCAACCTCCGCAAGAGTCTTCTGCCCAAGCCGAGGGAGGCTTCGACGGTAGCGTCTACGGCTTCATCACGGACCTCTCTGACGACAGTCACACCGTAAGCAGAAGCGGCCGTCGCCAGATAGGGCACAACCGAGCCTGCAAGCTGACTGAGCGCTGGTACGTCCATGAGTCGACGCTACTCGTGCCCACCATTTTCGTCATCGGAAAACGATGGGCGATCCAGAGGAAATCTACTCTCTTGAGAGGATGGAGTCATGGGGAAACGTCATGTCGGATAGTACCCGGCTGTGAACGGACCCACCGGCGGGTAGCCTTCCATGGGCGCCATGCGCTCACCTTCCCCCACTCGTATGTCCCAGCGGCGGCTTCGACCTCTTCCAGTAGGCTGCGCGACTTACGCCTCTCAACCCCACCACGGTCGACGCCATCCTCACCCGCGCCGGTATCGAACGCCGCCGCGTGAAGATCGCAGCCAACGAAGTCACCCTCGCCGCCCAACTCCAAGAACGGCACCACCTGAGCTGCGCCAGCATCGGCCAGCGCCTCGGCTACAACCCCACCACCATCTGGAACGCCCTCCGCACCCCCGGCGTCAGACTCCGAGACACCGCCGGCCTCGACCGCTGAGCCAGGCCGACGCTCAGCGCTGGGCGGCCGCGCAGGACCGGCCTGGGCCAGACGCCACCGAGACGGGCCACGATGTCCTGCAGGATCGAACCTCGGCGGGGAACCCAGAACATCAACACCGGGTCTAACGAGTGACGATGCGACATCGACCCTAACCCGTCACGACCCGGCTCAGGGTCACGGGTCAGGGTCACGGTCAGGGTCACGGTCAGGGTCAGGGTCAGGGTCAGGGTCAGGGTCAGGGTCAGATGAATGATCACTCGATGCCGGGGCCGCGCATCAGCCGGCAGGTCATCAGGAGAGGCGAAACAGCTTCAGCATGCGGATGGCGTACCCGGCCGTGGGTGCTTCAGGCTGTTTGGCCACGGACCTGAAGGCATCCTTGGCGGCCTCGAGTTCCCTAGCCCGATACGCCGCCATGCCGATGGCGAAAAGGCGGTCCGGGTCCAGTCTGGCCCGGAGCAACATCGACCAGATCGACGCCTTGGTCTTCGGGACGGACAGCTCACCGAAAAGGACGGTGCCGGCGTGGAGCAACTTGGGTGTGGCGAGCCACCCCGACCGGTCCGTGGCCAGGGCTGGACCGGCCGGTGCTGTGGCCTCGGCCACGGCGACGGCGAACACAGCGAGGCCGCCCAGAGGTTCCCGGAGTACGTCCGGCAGGTTCTGGCGGTATCCCGCGAGCAGGAGGTCTTCTGGGACGGGCCCCGACAGTCCGCAACGGTGGAAATCGACCATCGTCTGAAGGAGGGCCCACTTCGAGGGGTTCAGCAGAGCGCTTCGGCGGTACTCGCGCGAGAACTCGTCCAGTTCCGGTGAAGCGATGTTCTCGGTGGCCGAGGCATGGATCAGTCGGCGTTCCATGAGGTCGAGCAGGGTCGTGTATAGCTCCGCGCCGAGGACGAAGACCTCGCGATCGAGCCAGGGGTTGGCTGCCGAGGAGAGTTGGGCGACGATGCGCTCGACCGTGGCTGCCGAACGCAGTTCCCATGCCTTTCCCAGGGCGACGATCAGGACGGAGAGATAGTTGCGAATCTCGAAGTCATCCATCCAGAACAGGCGACGACGGATGGTCGCTGCCTGGTTCAGGAAGTCCATTGACTCCACGGCGCGTTCACGACGCCACGAGTACTCCGCGGCGTCCTGGAGAACGTCGGCGAGGGTCGACTCCAGCGACGGCGACAGCTCCGCTCGGCCACGCATCACAGCCACCAGTTCGGACGGCCAACTGTCTTCGTCGATCCGGGCTCCGGCCTTGCGTAACTCGCCGGCCAGAGCGTGGGTGAATAACACGCCCTCGCCCCGGACGTCGACGCTGAACAAGGTGGGATCGAGCTCGTAGGCCTCGGCGAACGAGCGGAGGGCCTTCTCCCGGCTGCCGACTCGGGCCTGCCGGGTGCCCACCCGGAAGTTGGCTTCCGCGAATCGGCGCCGGGCCGCACCCGAGCCCTCGCGACCCTGACTGCTGTCGTCCCGCAGTGACGTGAACAACTCTCGCCGATAGGCCCGGCGGCTCCAGAAGAGCCGCCACCCGGAGAACGTTCTCGGCCCGGAGTTCGAGAAGGACTGCCACGCGTCTGCGCCGTCCGGTAGCAGCGGTTTGAGGGTCACCGGATCGCGCTCTCGCATAATGCGGTTGCCCAGCTCTGCCGCGAGGGGCGAAGCGAGGGTCACTGTCCCGCCACAGACTCCCAGAGCGACCAGGGTGGGGAGGGCCCGCCTCGCCACCGCCCCGAATCCGCCCGCGCCCGGCCGGGAGAAGAGCGAGGCGCGGACGATCCCGGGAATCCACTCCCCCCAGCCCGTGTAGTGCGCGACGGCCCCTGCCAACAGAACGGCAACAAGCGCCTGGGGACTTCCACCGCCCCCGGCCTGCCAGTAGGGCACGGTTTCCCGTTCCCCGGAAAGCATCGCGCGCCGCACCACCTGAACCAGATCCGCCCCGGACGCCAGTGCTCCGAGACCCGACGCCCATATCGTGGCGCGCGCCCATTCAGGCCAGGGGAGCACTCTGACCACATAACCAAGGCCGACGGTACCGACGACCACCACGGCGTCCAGGCCGAAGGCCAAGACCTGCGCTCCCGGCCGGTCGGTGTAAAGGCCAAGCATGTAATCCCGGTAGAGCTCGCTCGGTGGGACTTCACCCAGCCGGCTGCTCGTGCGCCACCGAAGCCACCCCTTAACTGGCCGCCAGGTCGAGCGACGGCGCGCCGGATCCTCCGGTGCGGTCAGGCGTAGGATTTCCGCCGCGTGCCGCTGCGAGAGACCGCCCATCCGTACTCCCCGGCTCATTCCGGCGCGGAATGCCGAGTGCCCCCAATCCTTTCGGATCTCGGCCAGCACGCTGAGCGAGTCACGACGCCCCGCCCCGTCGCCCTGGTGGTCGAAGGAGAGAAAGGCCGTGACGGCCAGAGCCTGAGCGGCCGAATGGTCACCTTCAGCCAGCCGCAACCTGGCCAGTTGCCCGGCCGCCCGGGCGAAAACCGATCGATTGCCAACCTCTTCGGCCAGATCGAGCGCCTGGTAGGGGTCGTCGTCCTGCTCGGATCCCGCGTCCAGCAGTCCTAGTTCCAGCAGCGTCTCGGCGAGGCCTGACGTGTCGCCCATTCTCTCCTGGAACTCGCGGGCTTGTTTCAGCGCCCGGAGCGCCTCCTGGCGGTTGCCGTTCAGCCGTTCCCGCCGCCCCATGTTCAAGAACGTCTCGGCCAGGTCGGGGTACCAGCCCGCCCGCTCCTGGGTCGCGGCGGCGTGCAGTTGCATGGCCTGCCCGCCGGTCCGGCTGCCCTGGGCCGAGATCAGCGCTCCGAGACGAGCGTAGGCCCGGGCCAGGGAACGCTCGTCACCCAGCCGCTCCCAGATGAGCAACGCCCGCCGGTACCCGCTCTCCGCCCTGCCACCAAGCCAGACGGAACGGGGATCGGAACCTGCCGTTTCGAACGCCTCCCGAACCCGGCCCAGGCCGAGTTCGGCCTGGGCTGTTCGGGCGCCATCCGCGGCGGACTCCGCCGCCGACCGGGCGCGATCGAAATAGACCCTGGCCCGAAAGATGTCCCTGCGGGACAGCGCGATCTCACCGAGCTCGACAAAAGTCTCGGCCTGATTCGGCAGGTCGTAACCTTCACGACCGCGCAACGACGACTCAAGTTCGGTGTAGGCGGTGTCGTAGTCTCCGGTCCGGGCAGCGATGATGCCAAGATCGCGGTGCAGGGCCGCCATGTCGCGGGAGTCCGGGCGAGCCCAGGTCAACGCCTCGCGGGTGATCTCAGCAGCCTCTTCCCAGCGGGAGACGCTCAGAAGTCCCGAGCAGAGCTCCGCAGTCAGCGTGAGCGCCATCTGCCGGTCCCCGCCCTCCCTGACGTGGAATCGCGCCTCGATCAGCCAGTCGAGTCGGGAAAGGACGCCGGCGCGGGGGTTGGCCGCCAGCATGGCCTGATAGAACTCACCGGCCCGGCCGTGAGCGGTTCGGCACCTTTCAATCCCCATCAGGCGGGTCAGCTGGTCTGCGGTCCAGCGATGGACGACGTAGCCCGTTCCTTTCGCGGTCGAGAATGCGGCCGGGGCGAGCAGGCCGAGCGACAGCAGCTGCTCCAGGCCGTCCGCCTGGTCTTGGAAGACCGAGGGTGAGAGGGGTTCGCGATAGACCGACGCATCGAACAACAGCTCCCGAGCCGGAGAAGCCGGGCCCAGGAGGCCGACGAGGTCATCGAGCAGAACATCCCCGGAGGCGAGGGTGACGGTCTCGCTCAATGCCTGGTGGAGCGGGAGGCCGGCCCGCCGCGCCGGGTCCGTGCCCTCGGCGTCCATCCTGGTGGCCACGACCTGACCGACGCGCCGCAGGACGTCGGACCAGGGCAGCTGTCCGAACCGGACCAGAGCGTTCAGGTACTCGAGGGATCTCGGGTGGCCGCCCAGGGCCTCGTAGACGATCTGCTTGTCCGCTGGGCCCAGTGCATTGAGAGCCGGCAGTCGCCAGAACAGCTTCCTGGTCTCGGCTCTGCTCAACGGCCCGACGTGCACCCACGCGGATCCGTCCCAACGGCCATCGCTGAGGGTGAACGGAAAGCGGGAACTCACGATGAGCCGGTGCCCGGGGACACTTCCCTCCCACTGAAGAAAGAAGGCGTCGACCTCGTCGCTTCGAAGCCGGAACCGCCCGGTGCCTTCGCGGTCGCGGACGAGGTTCTCCTCAACGTCGTGGAAGACCAGGGTGAGAGCGACCCGTCCGGTCGCGGACAGGAGATCCCGCAAGCGCTCGGGCCAGGGCAGGTCCTGGTGCTGAAGGTAGAGATTCGCCGCCCAGACCGACTCGGTGTCGCCACCCTCGACCCGGTTGTCTCGCCACCACAGGTTCAGGCGTGAAGCGATCTCGGTGACCAGTCTCTCGACGTCGACCAGTCCTTTCACCGAGACGACGATCTCGGACGGATCCGTCAGGCGACGGATCAGCTCCTCGGCAATCGCTGACTTGCCGCTTCCGCCGATCCCGTTGAGCAGCATCGTGGGCCGATCCGATCGCAGCACGTTGAGCGCTCGGCGCAGTACGGCCCGGCGTCCGACGAAGCCACCCGACGGGCCCGGCCGGACTCCGGCGTCCTCCGGACGGTCGGGGTCCATCCCGGTCTGTCCGCTCGGGGAGAAGGGCTGCTCTGCCCGAACCGGCCCGACCAGATCGGCCGATGTGGAGAGAAGTATCGGTATCTGCCACTGGGGTGGCGATTTCCCGCTGCCCGGCCGTTGCACGCGCCGTTGCCGCTCGAGGCTCCGGCGCGCGTCGGCGAGCGCCGCGATGGGCGAACCCCCGGCTTCGCCGATGAGGCGAAGGTAGAACTCACCGGACAGAGCGGTGGCATAGTCGTCGCGAACGGGCGCGGACATGGCCACCACGTGCGGGATCCCGTACTCGATCAGTCCTCGCGCCACGGCCGGGAACTCAAATTCGTCGACCTGAGCGGGAGTGTTGGCGGTCGCACATCCGGCCAGGACCACCAGCTGGAGAGCATGCTCCGGAGGCAGGACTCGTGTCACGAACTCGTGCGCGGTCACCGGATCGACGTCGCCGATCTCGGTCTCCAACTGCAACTCGCCCGCTCGAGCATGACACGAGAGATGAAGGACGTCGTGACGCCGAGCGGCCAGTGCCTGGCGAATTCGCTCGGCGGACCCCCACTCGAGCACCTCCACCGATGCCTCCCGCGAGCCCTGGAACGAGTCTGCGGTGTCGACGATTCGGTTCAACTCCGCCTCGTAGTCGAGCAGCGCGGACGAACTGGCCTCCGGACTCGCCACCACCACCAGGACCCGGAGCGGTCCTGGCCGACGGCCCACGAGGGCCGGGCGTGGGCCGGGCAACAACCGGTAGCTGGACAGGCCCTGGTGGAGGGCGATGGGTCGCCCGTCGACCAGCATCGCCTCCCAGGGCAGATCGCCCAGCTCAGGTCCCGCGATCTGCAGTGCGAGTTGGAAATGGTGCCCGGCTTCGCGTGCGGCTCCCAGGGCCTCCCGCAGCACTCCCCCGACAGTCCCGGAGAGAAAGTGCTCCTCCAGGGCCGAACCCACCCGGGTCAGCGCTTCATCCTGATCCTCCGGTGACCCGGAACCGCCGGACATGCGCCCGGTCAGATCGAACTGCCGCCGGCCGGCCCGGGTGACGGCGAGGAGCAGGGCGGCCGGGTCGGTGACGGTTTCCTGACGCGTGACAGTGCCGGCCAGGTCGAGAGAGACGTGTTCGAGGTCGACGTGAAGAATCGCTTCGGAATCAGTCACTGCTGGCGCTCTCGAAACGCGCGAGCATTTCGTAGTGGCGGATGGACTCCTCAAGGTCATCCACGGATCCGAGCACCCCATACCGGGCATTCAGGTGGTCGGCCAGGAGGATCGCCGCGACCAGAAAAGCGTCGCTGCCCTCCTCCAGGACCGGGATCACTGACCGCGCTTCGTCCACCACCGCGTCCAGGGTCGAGCCGTCCCCGGTGACTCTCCACTCCCCCGCCAAGTACTGGGCCAGTTGCACCCGCCGTGCCGGGTGGACCTCGGCCGCGGCGCCCAGCGCCTGCTTCTGCCTGGCGATGCACGCCCGTAGGTCGACCACGCGACCGTAGAGCCGGAAGCTCTCATGGTGAGCCCCGGCCAGGGCGTAGAGGTGATCGGCCGGGACGGCGTGCTCGTCCGCCGGCTCCGCGACCGCCGCCTCCAACGCTTCGATCGCGTCGGCGAGGTACTGATCGGCCCCGGTCTGCTTGTGCAGCAGGAGAAGTACGCTCCCCAGGTCGAAGGAGTACTCGGACCGCACCGGGTCGTGGGGCGGGGCGACCTGCCGAGCGAGGCTGAGCGCGCGGGCCGCCGTCTTGAGGGGCTGCAGGTCTTGGTGGACTTCGTGCTGCAGGCGCAGCGCCCAGGCGAAGCTGCAGAGGCGCTGGTGACGAGCGTCGTCGCTGTCCGGGTCGATGGGCTGGGCCGCCGCGCCCAGAAGCCGAAGCGCCTCGCTCAGGGATTCGGGCGAACCCGTCTGCTGGTACTCGGACAGGCTCTGGAGGCCGCGATAGTAGGCGATCGCGGTCCGGGTGGACGCGATCTCTGCGGCGGACAGTCGGGGGCTCAGTTGCTCCCCAACGGGATCCGAGCCCTCAGCGATTGGATCGTTCTCTTGCTCCGACACCCAGAACTCCCGCAACACCGCCCGAACAGGCACTGACCGTGACGGCCGGACGCGGCTGACGCGGCCGGACCTCGTTGACGTGGACACTAACCGAAGGCGCTCTGGCCCGCCTCGTTCATTCTGAGATTGGGGACGGAAAGCGGCCAGAAGCCCATATGGAGCCGGCAGACCCAGTCGGCGACCGAGGTTCAAGGGCGGCTGAAGAGCCACCGGGAGATCGAGCCATCGCTTGACAGCGCATCCTCCTCCAGAATCAGACCCAACTCGTACGGGTCCGCGCCCTGCGAGAGGAGCAGGTCGTAGCAGCGCCCGCGTTGCAGACCCAGCAGAGCCAAGCCCATCATCGCGCAGTGCACCCACTCGACGTCGAATTCATCGATGATCTGCTGGAGCAGCGCGATCGCCGCGGCGAAATCGGACGAGCACGGGAAACCGGCGACACCGCCGTTCACCGCCCCGTCCCGGATCGGATCAGTCTGCGTCAACAGGTGTAGGGCACTGCTGTCCGCCCCCACACCCAGCCAGAACCTATCCCAGGGCATGAGATCCAGATCGGCAAGGAAGGACAGGACCGGCCCCGTCTGCAACTGCTTCTCCGCATTGAATCTCGCCGCCTCCGAGAAAGCCAGCAGGACCGAGTCACTGAATCGCATGGGCCGATGCTCGGTGGTCTTCCGCGACGACTCTGCCTCCGGTGCATCGGGCAGCATCCAGGCCAGACGTTTGCTGGTTTCGCTGGCCTGATCGGCCAATGCTGACGCCGCGCGGTAATCTCCGCGTCGCTGAAGTTCTGCGGCGACGCCGCTCTGCACGTTCACGAGGATCGGCTCCAGTTTTTCCGGGTCCTTGACGGCCTCCCGTCTCGCTATTCGCAAGAGTTCATCCGTCCATGTCTCGCTGTCCAGGTCCCAGCCGCCGTCCTCGAAGCCGCCCGCGATTACCGCGAACAGCCCACCGGGCGATGGGTCGTCGCCATTGACGGCCAGGTTGTGGAAAACCTGCAATGCGGGTCCGTACATCTTCGTCCGAACATCCAGGACGCCGAGGTCACGCAGGATCCGGGTGCGGTCGGCCCCAGTGGCCGTACTGGCCGCCTGCAGCAGTCGCACCCGCAGCGTGGCGTTCCGGGGTATACGCCTGACGTGGCTCCACCACTCGCCGATCCCCAGTGAGGGATCCTCGCGCAACGGCAACGGCTCGTACCGCCCCGCCAGTCGGATGCCGATCGCCCGGACCAGGGGTGCGGACACCGTGCCGACAACCGCCAGGCTGGCCGATAACGTCAGCATGAGCAGGATCTGCGTCTTCCACAACGAAAAGGCAATGTGCGGTATGGGGACGAAGTGAAGCCAGAAACTGAAGGGGGGAAGGAAGATGCGAGTCACTCGATGCGGGATGAAATTGAGCCAGCCGGTGTACCGGGTGATGACCGCCACGGAGTAGACGGTGACTAGGGATCTCCAGGCGCCCTCGCCCTCGCCCATGAGTCCGGTCGCGACCGCCTCTCCGTAGAGAGCCTTGCGCCGGACGTCGACTACTCCGTGCATGACGGCGGCGCCGCACCCGATGCAGGCCATCCAGAGCAGACCCTGCCCGGTCGGGGAGTGGACGGAATCCGTGATGAGCTTTCCAGTCACCAGGGTGAACACGGCCACCACTAAGGAATACAGCGCCCGGGGCAAGTTCGCCCGAATCTGCCCCTGCCCAAATCTTCCCCTCCTTCTCGCCCACCAGGTGGAAGCTCCTGTGCTGATGGCCCTCACGCCGACGTAGTATCTCAGCCCGTCCAGGAGAAGAAGTGCGATGGCGCGACGCCGACTGCGTTTCCCGATTAGCGAATGTCGACCAACCCGGGCGAAGAGTCTTCGCACGCTTGGAGGATGAATCTGGGCCAGCACCGACGGCAGTTCCTCGGCTTCGAGGTCGAAGAACTGACTCGCCAACTCGAACATGAAATCAAAGCGGGAGTCAGCGCCGCCACGGGGCCCACCTGTGCGCAGAGACAGGGCGAGAAGCCTCACAGCGAACGCGTGTTCTCCCCGCTGCCCGCACAAGTCGGTCAATCTTCGGTACGCTTGGGCGGTCAGGTGCTTGGTATTGAGTTCCAGGGAAATTCCCAGCGCGTCGTACACAAGTTCTTCGGCCGTGTCGGCCGGAGTCACCCGGGCCAACTCCAGCAGCGTTTCGGCTAGGCCTGAATAATCGTTTGCTTCGTCGTAGAGGCGGCGCGCCTCCTCGAGTTCTGTCTGAGCCTCCGACCTCAGGTCGTCGCGTTTGTACATGTCAGCGAGGGCCCGGCGTCCGCGAAGCAAGTGGTCTTCAGCCAGGCCGGCCAGGTCTCCCAGTTGCAGCTGGATTTCGGTACCACGCGCCCGCATGCCCGGCCCGTCGGCAATGTACTCGGCCAGCCGGTGATAGGCGGCGGACATGGATCTCAGATCGTTGCAGCCATGCCAGAGGATTATTGCTCGCCGATACTCGGTGACCTTCTTTTTGTCGTCGTACTTCTGGGCCCGGGCCAGACCGAAATGCACGGCCGCCTCGAGGGCGTCGTCCTGAACTTTTTCACAGGCCTCCAGTGCCCGCTCCAGATATCCTTCGGCGCGCTGGAACTCGTCCCTTCGCATCGCCATGTCCGCCAACTGCAGAAACGTCTCCGCGCGGTCCTTCTCATCCGCGGACCTTCGGCCATGCAGAGAGGAGGCCAACTGTCTCTCGGCCAGCGCGTAGTCTCCCGTCGCGGCGGCGATCGCCCCGAGCGAGCGTCGCAGGACGGCCTCTTCGGTTGATTGCCGGGGCGTCCAGGCGAGGGCACGCTGACACTCCTGACGGGCTTGTTCCAGGCGCCCCAGAGTCATCAAGCCCTGGGCGACGTCGATGGTGAGCTGCGCAGCCCGCTTGAGGTCCCCCGCCTCCCGACGGTGGTGACTCTCCTCGACCAGGAGTTCCACCCGTTCTCGGACCGTGAGCGACGGCCGCCTCTGCAGTTGCTGGGCGTAGTGATCGGCCGCGAGTTGATGGACCCACCAGCGATTCTCCGCCGGCAGGCGAAGGTCGATCTCTCGCCCGGCCCAGCGATGGATGACCACAAGGGTCGCCGGTCCGTCGGAGGGCGTCGCGGACGACGTGTCGAGGCTGACCAGACCGGAGCGCAGAAGCCGGGCCAAGGCCCGCTCGGCTTCGGAAGGAACCCAGCCGGAGGTCCCGGCACCAGTGACAGCAGCCATCCGGAAGAGATCACCGGTGGCGAGCGGAAGTCGGAACACCGAGACGACGCCGAGCAGGTGATGGGCCGTGGGCTCGGCGCTGACGGTCTCCACGAGCTGGTCCAGGAGCGTGTCCGCGGCCGCGAGGGCAACCACCTCGGCAAGGGCCTGGTCGAACTGGCGCGGCCGTTGGAGCCAGCGTTCGGGCCTGGCGATCCTCCTGCGAGTCATGGCCCGGTTCAGATTCGCTGACACGTCGCTGAAGCGCGTGTCACCCGAGCGCATGACGGCGTCCAAGAATTCGAGGGCCCGCGGGTGCCCTCCGACCTGCAGATAGGCCTCTTTGTGCTGACTACGTTCCAAAGCATCGAGAGCAGGCAGCCGCCAGATGAGCTTGCGGGCCTCAGCCCAACTCAACGGGCCCAGATTTCGCCACTCGGTCGGAGCCCAGGATCCATCGGCCAGGCTAAAGGGGATGCGGCTCGTGACGATCGTCTTGGCGGCCGGGCCCATGGTGTGCCAGGTCCGCAGGAACTCGTCGACATCCGGATCCGCCACGGCCTGCTCCGGACCCGGCGCCGAGCCGGCGGCCACGTTGTCCTCGGCGTCGTGAAATATCAGCGTGATCGGTGTCGACATAAGCGTGCGGCCGACCTCCTGCAGACGTTCTCGCCAGGGTCGTTCTTCGGCAACGAGATCCGGAGAGAAGACCCAGAGGGGCGGGGAGTCGCGGGCCTGGCCGACACCGGGCCCACCCAGCGAGCCCACGATGGCCCGCAGGATGCCGTCCACGCTGACGCGACCGGTGAGAGTCACGATGACGCCCGCCTCGTCGCCGAGGCTGCGAACCAACTCGGCGGCCAGCGTGGACTTCCCCACTCCGCCCAGGCCATGCCACAAGACCCAGGGTTTTGCGCTGGTCAGCATTCTCCGGCTTTGGCGAAGCTCGCGTCGGCGCCCGACGAAATCGCCGACGCGCCGCTCCGAGTCCAGGTCACGAGGTGTCGACGGGTCGCGGCGCTGGGAGTCAGTTGGCCGGTGTGGGTCGAAGATCGGCTCCTGGCCCGATCCCGTGAACAGCACGGGCACCTGCCACTCGACCAGCGACCTGCGCCGGTCCGTCGCCGGCAACTGCTGGCGTTCGCTCTCGACGGCCCTGCGCGCCTCGCTCAGAGCGGTAATAACGTCGCCAGCGGCATCGGTGCTCAGCTGTTCATAGAACCGTCCCATGAGATCGCTGGCGTACCGGTCGTCGACCGTGTCCGACATGGCAACGACATAGCGAAATCCGTGTTCCACGAGCGTTCGGGCCAGCCCGGGCAGTCTCGCGTCGCCGGGTCCGGCTCCCGGCCCTTCCGCCGTGCTGGCGGTGGAACATCCGGCCAGCACCACCAGCGGCAGACGCCGATCGGGAGGAAGCACATCCTTGATCAGCCCATCGATGTCGACGACGAGGGGCAACCCCTCATCGGTCTCCAGCAGCAGTTCACCAGGGCCCGCGTGGCAAGAGATGTGCAGAGCATTGAAAGACTCGGATTCGAGAGCCTGCCGGATTCGCTCCGGTGAGCCCCACTCCAGAATGCGCACCACGGTCCCAGCGCGGCGCCGGGCGGGGTCAGCGGCCTCCAGAATGAGCGAGAGTTCACGTTCGTAGTCGAGCAGGCTGGCCGGGCCAAGTTCGGGACTGGCCACCACCACCAAGAGGCGCAGTGGCCCGGCCGGAATCGCCTCCGGCCCGCGGGCGCCGGTCCTGGTCAATCGGAAGATCTCGACCCGGGGATCAAGGGCGACAGGCGTCTCCCCGAGCGTCAGCATCTCCCAGGGCAGATCCTGCAGATCCTTATCCGTAACCTCAATTCCCAGCCGGAGCCTCGCGGATACCCGCTCAGAATCCGCGCGCAACTGGAGCAACGCCTGACCGACGCTCCCGGTGAGAAAGCACTCAGTGAGTGCCCGCCCCAGCCTGCGGCGGGCCTCGGCGTCATGACCAGGCATACCGTCGACTGACACGCGGGCCGCGGGCACCTGATATTCCGCCAGGCGGATCGCTCGCCGCAGGACCTCGACGTCATACACGGCCCGTTCACGCCAAGTAGATGTTCCGTGGCTCAAAGTGACCAAGCCATTCTCGATGGACAGGGTGGCCGTCCAATAAGTCGCTCGCAACTGAGTCGTCCCTCCCCCGAATCTTCGCTGCGGGCCCGGCACCATGAGGCTGAGGGGCCCCGTGTGCCCGCTTAGGCCAGCCAAGCGAATCATGCGAAATCGGGCCTTGTCCCGAAGAGACAGGTTTTGCTCCGTCCCCGTGAGCGTGTTCCCTATGATGTGCCTGAGTGCTGTTCGGGCCTGGGAGGCGTCGGTGGCTAGAAGATCAAGGTTCCGGGACGACTGGGAAGACGGCGATGTGCGCGGGACGTTCAACCTGAAGGACGAGCAGTTGTCTCCGGAATCGCCTCTCCTGCCCTCGCAGATTCCGATCGGGGCCTCGCCCCAAAATCAGGTTGAGTCAACTCCTGAGGTGAGCGAGGCCGACGAGAGCGATTAGTCGTGTCATTTCCATTGACCTTCACTAGCTTGCTGCTGTTTTGCGCCACGGTGGCGCCTGGGTTCGCTTATGTGCGAGCTTTCGAGTCACGACGTCCTCGCGATTTAACCACGGATCTTCGTGAAATCATCGAGATCGTTTCGATCGGCGCCTGGTCCACATCCATTGCGGCGGTCCCCGTGCTTCTGCTGGGTAAGTGGCTTCCCGCGCTTGCAACCCTGAATGATCTCGTGCATGGAGCCTGGAGAGACCGGGCGGACAATCTGGCCTTCTCCCTTTTGATCGTCCTCACCCTGAGCGTCGGGATCAGTTACGCCGCCGGATCGCTGGTGGCGAGGCGGTCTCCGGGACCAACCAGTGACGGAACAGTGTGGACGTACGTCGCCGGGCGCGGGTCTGGCCATGGCTTGCAGATGGAGATCGAATTGCATGACGGCCGCCTCGTACAAGGTCGCCTGCTGAGCGTCTCGAACGTTCCAGCGCCGGCCCGTCCAGATTTGGCCTTGGGGGCTCCGATCGGCTTCAAGGAGGGTCCTAACGGCGTCGTGGTGCCGTCTCCCAGCGACTACATCCTGCTGCCGGCGAGTGAGATTAGGCTAGCTACAGCCATCCGTCTGCGAGATGCGTCAAATCCTCGGTGATCTCCGCCCGACGATCAGCCCTCGCCCGCGCCATGTACGAGGAGACCGGCGACGACGGACGCCGCCGCTACACCGTCGCCCAGATCGCCGCCGAGTTTGGCGTCATCCGGCACACCATCTACCGCCACCTCGCGCGCAAGCAACTACGAACATCAACAGCGCCAGCGTGTAACGGAAACTATCGGTCGTTTGGCCGGCCCGCAGATAACTGCTTACGATCTTAGTAGTCGGGTGATCCGGGCCGAGGGATGCGCATACATCCGTCGAGGGCTTGCTTATACAAACGAGTTCGCGTGGCCCAGATCCCGCGCAGCCCGGTAGGCGCCGGCGAGGTTGTTCATCGAGATCAGCGTGGCAGGGTGGTCATCACCCAGCACCCGCCGAGAGGCGGTGAGGTCTCTTCGTACAGCGAGATCGCCTGGTTCAGATCGCCGACCGATACGTAGCGCCAGCGAGGTTGTTCACCGAGGTCAGCGTGTAAGGGTGGTCCTCGCCCAGAACCCGCCCGGCCGATCGGCCAGGGCCTGCTCGAACAGCGGTATCGCTCGTTCCAAGTCGCCGACCGATACGTAAGCGTGGGCGAGGTTGTTCATCGAGACCAGCGTGGCAGGGTGGTCGTTACCCAGTAGCCGCCGAGAGGCGGTGAGGTTCTGCTTGTCTAGAGCGATAGGCCCGTTCCAAGTCGCCGGCCGATTCATAGGCATGGGCGAGGTTGCTTATCGAGACCAAGGGTGTCCGGATGATCGTCGCCCAGCAACCGCTGCCGGTCGGCCAAAACCTGCTCGAACAGCGCGATCGCCTGGCCTACAATCGCCGGCCTC
>CATOGU010000150.1:0-17693 GCA_951799445.1 Pseudisothecium myosuroides | reverse complement strand
GACTAATTTCCCCTCACCCCCCCAGGTTCCGGCCTGACCTTTCATGACCATTGAACTCAGGGCGGACCGCGCGGACGCGGGCATCCCGCTGCATCACTTCTGGAATACCTGCGTCGGCGCGGGCCGGGCGAACGAAGGGCTGCGCGCCGATTGGCAGGAGCACTTACGCAAGGGCCCATGCCGAGTGCGGCTTTCGGTACCTGCGCTTTCACGGCCTGTTCCACGACGACATGTTCGTGTACCGGGAACAGGACGGGCAGGCGGTGTACAATTTCCAGTATGTGGACGCGCTTTTTGACCGCCTGCTGGAGATCGGCGTGCGGCCTTTCGTAGAATTCGGTTTCTGCCCCGGCGATCTGGCCAGCGTCAAGGGCACCGTTTTCTGGTGGAAGGGCCACGGGTCGCCCCCGAAGGATTACGACCGCTGGGCGGAGTTGATCCGCCGCACCACGCTGCACTGGATCGAACGCTACGGCCTCGACGAAGTGCGGCAGTGGTATTTCGAGGTGTGGAACGAGCCAAACCTGCGGCCTTTCTTCACGGGTACGAAGAGCCAGTACTTCCAGCTCTACGAGGTGACGGCGCGCACGCTCAAGGCCATTGACGAGGGGTTGCGGGTCGGCGGCCCGGCCACGAGCAACTTCGTGCCCGACGCCCGCTTCGACGGGGAAACCGAGGATATGAGCGGTCACGAGATGGTCCTGAAAGCGGAGAATCTCGACGCCCTGGACTGGCGGCCCGTGTGGGTGGAATCGTTTCTCTCCTTCTGTCACGAGCGAGGCCTGCCGGTGGACTTCGTTTCCGCGCATCCGTACCCGACCGATTGGGCGCTCGACGAGCACGGTCAGGGGCGCAAATCCACCCGGGGCGTGGACGCCACGCCGCGCGACATGCGGTTGTTGCAGAGCCTGGTGGCCGCCAGTCCCTACCCGCAGGCGGAGATTCATCTCACGGAGTGGAATTCGAGCAGTTCGCCGCGCGATTTCACCCATGATTTCCTGCAGGCGGCGACCTACATCGCGCGCACCCACTTGGCGGCCATCGGCACGGCGGATTCCCTCTCTTACTGGACGTTCACCGATGTTTTCGAGGAAGGCGGAGCGGGGGGATGCGATTTTCCACGGTGGGTTCGGGTTGATCAACCTGCAGGGGATCGTCAAGCCGACCTACCACGTTTACCGCTTTCTCGCCCGGTTGGGGGATCAGCTCCTGTCCCGGGGCCCGGCCGGGGTCGTGACCCGCCGCTCCGACACGGGCAAGCTGGCCGCGCTGTCGTTCCATTATCCTGCGGAGATGCCGCTCTCCGTGCCCGCCTCCTTTGATACGCCCGACAAGGCAAACCAAATCCTGGCGCTCGGCCAGCCGGAAGCGTTGTCGGTGACCTGGACGGGCCTGGAACCCCACGCGGCCGTGCGGGTCGAAACCCTGGACCGGGAAAACGGCAACGCGCGGGCCGTCTGGGAAGCGATGGGCGAGCCGGCGAACCCGACCCGCGAACAAACGCGTCTCCTGCGGCAAGGCGCGGAACGCACGCGCCAGGAATTCTTCCAGGCGGATACGGCGGGGCGGTTCACCCTGCAACGCCCGATGGAGCCCTGGAGCGTGGTGCTAGTGCAACAACTTTGAAGCGAGGTTTCCAATTAACGCGAAGGATTGATGGCGTGACCCCGACCTTCCAGCGCCGCTAAGTTTCCCCTTGCCGTCCGATCTTGCACGTGTGAAAACCTAACTAACCTCCCGGCAGCCGTGGGAACTCCGGGGAGCGTTTCGCGTCCGAAGAGACCATTTCTCCTGCTACTTCCCGCCACATGTCTGACAGCTCGCACCGTGTTAGCTTGCGCGACATCGCGCAAAAGCTCGCGTTGAGTCATTCGACGGTTTCGCGGGCGTTGCGCAATCGTCCGCGCGTTTCAAAGGAATTGCGCGAGAAAATCCAGCAGACGGCGCAGCAAATGGGCTACCGGCCCGATCCGATGCTCACCGCCCTGGCGCAATACCGGCAAAGCAAGGCCCGTCCGGAAACCGGCAGCGCCATCGGCTGGATCAACCATTGGCCGGATTCGCAGGTTTTGCGCGGCTACCGCGAGTTCGATGCGTACTGGGCGGGAGCCTTCCAGGCGGCGGAGAAGTTCGGTTACCGGCTGGAGGAGTTTGTCTGTAACGAAGAGATTCCCGTGCGCCGGCTGGAGAAAATCTTGCGCACGCGCAACGTCAACGGGGTGTTGATCCCGCCGCATCCCGTTTCTACGGACTGGACGGGTTTTCACTGGGAAAGCTATGCGGCGGTGCGGTTGGGACGCTCGATCATCAGCCCTCCCCTGTATCTCGTGGCGAGCGACCAGCTATCGAACACCGTGCTGGCATTCGAAAAGATTCGTGAAAAAGGTTATCGGCGCATTGGTTTCCTGACGGGCCAAGCCTCGCGCAAGGGTGGGCTGTTCAAGGCGGGCTTTTTGATGGCGCAAGCCGATGCCGCCGATGAACTGCCAGTGCTGACGCCGTTGACGCTCGAAGAACTGGAAGCTGCCCAGGACCAGAAGTGCTTCGAGAAATGGATGAAGCAACAACGGCCCGACGTGATCCTCACGGACGTGGCAGCCGCGCGGCAGATGTTGGCGCAGGCCGGCTACCACGTGCCTGACGACGTGGGGCTGGCGGCCCTGAGCGTTCTGGACGGCAACGCCGACGCCGGCATCTATCAGAACCCGGAGGAAATCGGACGGGTGGGCGTTCTCCTGACGATTTCACTGATTAACGACGGGGCCCGGGGCATGCCATCCATCTTTCGGCAAATTCTCATCGCCGGAGATTGGGTGGACGGCAGTTCCTTGCCGGCGCGTTGACCGTGCCTTGTCCGATTTGTGAAGGCTCTAGACCAGAAGCTTTGCGGGTGTAGTTATTTAACGTGCTGAAGTGGAGTAAATTAAGCGAGTACAAAATCCGAAAAGCTGTGGAGTGCTTCTCTCTGGACCTGACCGCCACCCAAACGGCGGCACTTTTGCGGCTCAACCGCAAGACCGTCAATGCCCTCTACCAACGCTTCCGCTTGCTCATCACCTGGCAGCGAATGAATCAGCGCCGAGAGTTTGGCGGCGTGGTCGAAGTCGATGAAAGTTACTTCGGCCCCAGCCGTGTGCGGGGCCGTCCGCTGCCACGTCTGCGAGGCCGGGGAACTCTCAAGCAGCCGGTCTTCGGCATCTTTGAACGCCAGGGAGAAGTTTACACCGAAATTATCCCGGATTGCTCCCAGGCCACGTTGCGGGCGGTGATCCGGGGCCGCATCGATCCCGCCAGCGTCATCTGTTCGGATGGCTGGCCTGGCTACGACGGCTTGGTGGACGTGGGCTTTGACAAACACATCCGCATCAACAAACAGAAAACTTTCGCCAAAGGCCGTGCTCACATCAACGGCATCGAAGCATTTTGGAGCTTTACCAAGCGTCGGCTGGCCAAGTTCAACGGCGTAAAAGTCAACTTTCCTCTGCATCTCAAAGAGTGTGAGTGGCGCTACAGCAAATCCGCTTCCTATTTGGCGAAAAACCTTCTAACCCTTATCAAAAGTCCTGTCGAAGTTCTGGTCTAGAGCCTTGTGAATTCTACCTCTGAGAGAATGAGGAAACTTTGCCACGATTGTAGTGCCTGATTAAGCATCCTATCGGCCTTTTCATGTAGGGTAGCCTTGGAAGCGGCCGTGTTTTGAACCAGCCATGAGCGTTGCTGGTGCTAAGGGTGTAGAGCCCATCAGAATGAGGAAACTTTGCCACGATTGTAGTGCCTGATTAAGCATCCTATCGGCCTTTTCATGTAGGGTAGCCTTGGAAGCGGCCGTGTTTTGAACCAGCCATGAGCGTTGCTGGTGCTAAGGGTGTAGAGCCCATCGGCGATGGCTGAGATTGCCCCGGTTTTTCGGTTCTTCCGCATTTTGTGTGGATCTACGAGGCGAGGAGCAGGCGTCGGCGCAGCAGCTCGAACTTGGCGCATCCCTACATCTAGCGCTTGATCAACTTGGTGCAGCATCAGAAAACGGAAAAATCGTATGCTTCGCTGGGGTGGCTCGGTTCTTGACCAGCCACGTCGTGCGGAGTGGTAATCGCCGCATTTAATCAATACGGGAGCAAGAAAACCGCCATTAAGGTCCTGCGGGACACCACATCCCTCAAGCCTGTCTTTCGTCGATTGGGCGGGCAAGGGATGGTTTCACCACCTCCTGTCGGTGCGATCATGCCTCGCCAAGTCAGGGTCGGTCTTCACCGTTCCCGAAACTCGATCTGGATCGAGTCGATCGCCGGTTGATCTTCGGGGCTCTCAGGCTCTCCCAGCGCGTCTTGACGGCGAGTGCCATTTTCTTCGAGGTAGACGAGGCTTTGCAGGCGCAGGCCATCATCCGCTTCCTCCAGGTGTCGGCCTTTGACCGTCACCAGGTGCTCGGAGAATGCTATGGTGAGTTTCCCGCCGTCGAGCGCGTGGAAACACAGCTGAGCGTAGGGCCAGGTCTGTCGCCTGCCATTGAGCAGTCGCACCTGGATGCTTAACTGCGTGAGTTCGGCTTTCAGGAATGTCTGCCAGAGCTTCTCCTTGGAACGTGGTGGTTCGGGTTCGGGCGGTGAGAATTTCGATGCGTGGGACATGGTGGTTTCGATGGGTTATTGGGATGGTCGGTGAGGATTGATTTCTGGTTCTGGATGGAACATCGGGACAAAGGACGTTTTCTCTTTCGGGGGCACCGCTGGCATCACGGCGGTGGTGATTGGCTTAGCGGCTTTGGGGTTGGTCTTGGCCAATGAGTCCGGCGGCAGCGCCAACTGGGAGACCGGAGAAGCACAAACCCACTCACCGGCGTGTCGAGTGGAGGTCTTCCGCCTCGTTGGGTCCTCGGTGGTAATCACGGGTACTCCTCGTGGTGCGCCCGTTTGAAGACGGGTGTGGTCCACGGCTGCGATGACGGGGACGCCGCGATCCGTCGCCATGGAAAGATGACTGCGGCGACGACTGACGCCGACCGCCGTTGGCCCGGCACGTTGCCGATGCGCATCGGCAAATTTTTGTCTCTTAGAGCGCAGAGCATCGGACAAACTCGTCGGACCAGAAGTCGACAGCACTAAGTCAGCGGCACTGGTTTGCTGGCTTGACCGGCAGACGGCCCGGAAGAGATCGTCCACAGAGTCCGTGTAGATTTTAATCCCCGTTCGTCCCCGCGAAGACGAGACGTAGAACTGCTCGCTCGACGAGGCGCGGAAACTCTCCGCTGATTGCGAAATGAGCACCGTGTCGGCGGTCATGCCCTGGCTGGCATGACTCGTCGTGCAATAACCATGGGCGAGGTGGCCATAACTGCGGGGCAGCACCCAGCCGTTGTTGAGAACAAGGTCGCCGTTCTTCAGGAACCGGGCGACCTCATACATCGCGCCATTGATGAGCCTGCGCTGCGGACGTTTGTTTTTCCCACGGCCCTTGGCTTTCGGCGGCAAAAGTTCATCCTTTGGCGCTTCGGGTGGAGGCGAGTCTTTCGCGCTGAGCACGGGCACGTAGCCGTTCTGCGTGATCCGGATGCGGTCGCCAACGCTGAGCGCGATCCGCTTGGTTTCGTACACGTCGAAGGAGGCGGCCTCGTCGAGCGGAAGCTCAAAGGCAGCACCGGCAGGATGCTCGGTGCCGAGCCCGATCCGCTGGACCAGCACTTTTCCGTTGGGGTTGAGCTCCAATACGATTAACCGGTCCCCGCGCTGATGATGACCGTCCGTGTTTTGCGTGAACTGGATGATCTGGCCCGCCGTATAGCTGGCCGCTTCGCCACGCTGCGCGGCGGTAAGGCCGAGACGGCGCAACGACACCACCTCCTGTTCATCCTTCTTTACACGGCCAGCCTTCCGCAGCGAATCCCGGATGGCGCGGGTGACCGCATCCCCTTCCCGATGGGTCGGCGACACGACCAGAGCGGTGGCGTTTTTCGCGCGCGTAGCCAGCAAATAATCTTCCGCGAGGCGGCGCTGCCGCTCGACCGGGTCCTGCACCTCTACGAATGCCTCCATGTCGAGCAGTCGCTCGAACGCCGACTCGAACTCGCCGCGGCTGAGGTCTTTCACAGCTGTGGCGTAGTCCGCGCGTTTCTGCCGTCGGACCACGTGGATTTCCGCTGCGGTGAGCCCGGCGTACCGCTCGAGATCCCGGACGGGCGAGCCCCGTTCTACCGCGCGGTGCTGGCTCAGGTCGTACTGGAGCAGGACACGGCAGTTCTGCGTGTTTGCAATCTGGAAGAGTTTGTCCATCTGCCGGGCGGACAGCAGCCCCGCTTCGTCAACCAACAACACCCCGCCGGCGACCTGTTGCTGAAGCTGCGGGTTGATCAGCAATTGAGAGATGGTGTCGGCATTGGCAAATCCTTCCTGTCGCAGCACGTCGACCGCCTTCGAGGTGGGGGCCAGCGCTTGGATCCGCTGGCCAGCCGCGGCGAGCGCCGCCGCGATCTCCATCGTGGCAAAGGTCTTTCCGGTCCCGGCTCTCCCCTGTACGGCGATGACGCGATCCGTCGAACTGAGCACGTGTTGGATGGCCGCACGCTGGTCGGCGGCGGTCGCCACTAGCAGTTCGGGTCGGCGAATTTGCCAAGCGGGTGCGAGCGCCCGGCAGCGCCCCATGCCGTCACGAGCGTACTGGATGCAACGACTTGTTTCCTCGAACGCTTCCCGCGTCGTGCACTGCCGTTGATCCTCCACCTGCCGGGCAAACAACTGTTTTGACGCACAGCGCGCTTCCAACTCCCGCCAGACTTCGGATACTTCGATGCCACGATCCAATCCGTGGCGTAGCGCGACTTCGGCCAGTTGCCGATCACTGGCGACCGACTGGCGCTCGAAAACGTGTGCGATGGCGAAATCGACGGCATTGGGGGTCGTATTTCGGCTGCGTGGCGCGGGCAGTTTGCTCTGACTGACGGTGCGTTCCTGGGCTTCTCGCAATGATTGCGCTTCCGCGTCGCTGAGTTGAGCAAGCCATGCGCCTTTCAGATCCTCGGCCGACAACCCTTTCCTTTTCTGGCTGCGCGTCTGTGCGGCCAACCGGTCTTTGGCCTTCGCGTCGGTGATCCCTCGCTCCTTGGCCGTTTCTTCTATCAGGTCCGCCCGCTTAGCAAAACGATCAACGACCGACCTGGGAACGTCGGCGACTTCCCAGAACCTACCCTGCTTTTCGATGCGGTAACCGAGCGCTGCGACGGCTTGAGCGAGACGAGCGTGGAACGCCGCTTCATAGTAACCGGCATCCCGCTTGATCGATCCAAATTGCCCGGCCTTCCATTTTTGTTCCGCCAGATCGTAACTCGCGTTGATCACGAAGCAGTGGGCGTGGAGATGAGGGTCGGGAGCGGCGTCCCCCACGGGACGGGCCGTCAGATGCAGAAACTCGCCATACACCCAATTCCCGGTGACCCGGTCTTTCTCCGCATCATCCCCTTTGCGGACGCGCACCTGCATCGACCGCTCCATTTCCGCCATGGTCGCTCGAACCGCTCCAACGAAAGCCTCTTGGATCCGCGTGTCGCCGGACAGTGCGTGCAAGACCGACAGGCTTTTGGGCGCATGAAAATTAAAATCGTAGCCAGCGCGACGATTCGAGCGCGTTCGTTCGGTGAGGGGAGTGTCCGGCGCGAGCGGATGACGATTCTCCGCCATCGCGGCAAAAGTCTTTTGGTCGACTGGCACATCCGCCAAGCCCAAACTTTTCGCTCCCTGCCCAAACCACTTTCCACCGATTTCCTGTCCGTCGACATAATAATCAGCCCGGGCAAGCGCGCCTGTATAGTAGCTTTTCGCCGCCTCGGCATCGGCCATTTCGATAACTCGCAACATGATGGGTTCGGTTTCGCTGGGTCGTTTTTCAGGGCGAGTGAGCGGAAGATGCCCGATTAATTCCTTCAGACATCTCCCCTTTGCGTAGCTAAGGCGTTCAGCGGCAAGCCGAACTGCAACCGTTTCAACGCCGAACAAGTCCGGGTAAATTCCGGCAAGAGTCCGTGTGATGTCCGTGAGAGATTCGTTAGTTGTTCGGGTCGTGTCCGCCCATTTGAATTGTGCGTTGGCGGGCAAACTCGTCTTTTTTGCGATTTCAACTGGTCCGAAGAGGTGGGCATTTCCAAGGGAAATAAATATTTTGGAGAAAAGAGTTGAAATGCACAGACGTGTCTATTATAAATTTGTCAAATCTCATGGCAATAAAAACCGTTTCCCTAGAGGTTGACGCCTACGACATCTTGAGTCGGGCTCGTAAACACCCTCGTGAATCCTTCTCCTCCGTCGTGCGTCGAGGCTCGTGGGAAAAGTCGCTTTACACAGGTGCCGCGTTGGCTGGATATGCTCGCGAGAGAATGCGTCGCAGGACGACGATGTCTGATGCGTCGCTTCGAATGTTGAAGCAGGCTGAAAACAGGATTTCCGCGCCTCATCCTTTTGAGAACATCAAAGTCACGGCAGCCGACTCCTATATCCTAGATGGCACTGCCCTCGTGGAACTGGAGATTGAGGTGGACGCAGGGGGCGGACGGTCCAGTGGTATCATTTCTAGCCAGCAAACCATCCGCAGTGTTTGGCGTCTCTGTGATCACATCTGGCGCGTTCTCTGCATTGCTGTCCGACGCGGATACCGCCTTGGGGAACCAGGTCCTAGCACAGTTTGAACTCGCAAACTTGTCGCAACTGATAGCGGAACGCTATGCCCATGAGACGGCGAGGGCGGAACGTACGAAAAACGGCGTCTCGCCTCGCGTAGACAGTAATGACATGTGGATTGGATGCACGGCTGTGACCCTGAATTCCCCTCTGTTGACCCGCCGGTCTGAACGATTTGTAGGCATCAAAGATCTTCAATTGATCGCGTTTTAGTCCCCAATCGGAAAGTGCCTCTATGCCGCTTGATCCTGAAAAACTCCGCAAAAGCCTTGAGGCCCTAGACGCCACTCCCGAGAAAGGTTCGAGGAGTTATTTGGCGGAGGTGGAAACACATGTTCTAGCGTTGCTCGCGAAAAGGCAGACCTACCGCTACATCCGCAAGTGGCTGCTTGAGCATTTGGACTTGCATGTACCGCTTACTACCCTGTGGGAGTTCGCCAAAGCTGCCGAAGAAAGAGGGGCAAAAAACAAAGTTTCCGGCGTATCCAAGACAGGGAGGACTGCCGAGGCCGGTCGCAAAACCTATGCCCCTAAAAAAGCTCGTTTTGGTCAAGAGGTCGAAGACCCACGACCAAACTTCTCACGGGCGGCGCACGAGCAAACCTTGGGAGACAAGCAAGCTTCTGACAACCTTGATTTTGACCCTAGCGCACCGCTCCTTCCCAACCCCGAAAAGCAGGTATAAACATCTATGAAAGAGGCAACACCCAAGAAAGCGTTAGAGACTCTGCCCGCGTACAAAAAGCTCGTCATCGTGACGATGGGGGGCAAAGGGGGAACCGGGGAAAACAACTTTTGTGACTGGGCTGATCGACTGGTTTCAGCATCTCGATAGGCCAGTCATCCTCAAAGATCTGGACATCGAGAACGAGACCAAAGGCGGGTTAAAGCATTTTTACCGTGAGGCGGATAAGGTCGATGTGCACAAGCGGGAAGCTCTCAATGTTTTCATGGACATCTTTGATCACCGGGAATCCGTGATGATCGCGGACATGGGCGCTGGCCAAGGTGCCCCCGCGGCGAAGTGGTTTAAGGAGGTTTCCGCGCAGGCGGAGGAAATGGGACTCGGTTTTTTGTGTGTGGGGGTGATCGCCAACGATCCGGCTAGCGTGACGAGCTTGCTGCAATGGGTCAATGAACTGGGAAGAAAAGTAAAATATCTGGTTGTGCTCAACGAGATGAGCGAGCCGGATTCAGACTTTCCGTATTGGGAAATTGCGCCTGCCGCACAGCAGTTTCGGGCGAAGTATTCGCCCGGCGTCATGAAGTTGGCGAGCCGTCCTCCGGAACTGCAAAACCCGCTCGCTGACCACGGTTTGGGCTTGAGTGCCGTCGCGGATGAAAAGACTGAAATCGCCGAATTGAAGAGAACGCGCTGGGTGGCTCAGGCTAGACGCCTGCGAAAAGCACTCTTCGATGATTTCGACGTTCACGTCCGTAAACACCTCCCTGAAGACACGCAACAAAGGAACAACTAGCGAGGAAACGATACGATGGCACAAAACGATCCAACTATGTTCGAGGAGATTGCTCGCTGGATTCCAGAGGAGCACCTCCGAGATTACTCTTCTTTCCTCCGCAGGGTTAAGCATCTCGACGAGAGCGATCCCGTCATGCGCTGCATTCTTGCCTCGGGCATCTTCGCAGTCATTTCCCGGCAGGTGCCTGCAGAGGTGGCGAAACAGCTGGCAGAGTTCCAGAAAACGGTCGGCGAGCAATTAGAAGCAGCTCAAGCCAATAGCAATCGGCTTATCGAAGAATTGAAAAATCGCACTGCTCACTTGCAGGCTCTGCACAATTCGGTACTGACTCAACAGCACATGAACGAGGTTGTTGAAGCAGGAATAAAAGCTTTCGATCAGCGCGCGATGGTTTATCTAAAAATTTTATCGCCGCCCGAAGTAGCTTCCATTACAGGGAGGGTGCGGCAGCTCAACGGTTCGCTCGAACATATCGCAGAGCAAGCAGAGAAAGTGCTGAACCTCTGCAAACAATTAGAGCCAACATTTATTAAGGAAGTCAGGTCACTGTTGCAAAATGCCGAGACGCTTAAATCACTCGCCGCCAAAGATGTGGCTTCTACTGTCAAATCTGCGTGGAGGCACTGGAGCTGGCGCTTGGCGATGGCGACCATCATGTTGACCACGGTAGTTGTTTTTCTGTCGTGGAAAATGGGCGCTCGTTATCAGGCTCAACTCGATAAGGTCATCCCTCAGCAAGCTGAATCAGCGCGAAATTAGCCAAGTGCTAGCAACAAACTGTGCGCGTTGAGCGATCCGTGCACATCACTTTGCGTGTGCGTCGTTTTTGCCGCCACAATCTTGCGTGTGTACGCTGCACCTTAGCTGAACGCCTGCCCGGTTTGATCCCCGTCCACGCACGACGCACCCGTCGACTGGCGTTGGCGCAGTGTGCCGCTCTGCGATGCAGCCGGGCAAGCGGGGCAGCGCGTGAAACTGCGTATATCCACGATCTTGACGTGCAATCTGGTGCCTGTTGACATGCAAACCAGTGCGCGAGCGAATACGACCGCAGATGTGTCCCCAGTACCTGCCGTCACCGGCTGATGAGTCACCTGAAAACCTCACCATGTAAGGGGGCCAGTCGGTGCAATTTACTTACGGGAAAAAGCATTCCGATGGCGGGTAAATCGTGCGGTACGCAGCTTTAATCGGTGAGTCCTTTGAGTTCTCTGGCCTGTGATTTCAGTTCGTCGGAGGCGCGTTCCATCTGCTTGGCGATGCGCCGTAACGTAGCTTTTGGCGGTGCCGGAGGAGCGACATTCTTACCGTATTGGGTTGCCTCTTGAGCGTCACTCGGCCCCAGGAATGACTCCATGCTGACGCCAAAATACTTTGCTAACGAGTACAATTCTTCGGCGGCAGGCAGGCTGCGCGTGCCGCGCACGTAATTGGAGATGCTTTGCGGAGTGAGCTTGGTGGCCGCCGCAAGTTGGCGCTGGGAAATGCCCCGCTCGGTGAGGAGGGTACCCAAGCGTTCACGGAAAAACAACGATCGTGGATTTTCTTCTTGCATAATCTCCGCTCGTTGATATTTGTTATTTAGCAGTATCCACGCTCGTTGTCGATCATCGGTTGGTAAAGCACCAACAAATGGCGACCCCGTTCGTCTGAGGCTGTTCACATCCAACAACAAACCATTCAGGACTACAACCGAACAAACATGAAAACTGAAAAGACCATCAACTGCCCTGCTTGCCATCATTCGTTCCCAATCGAGGTCGCCCTCGCCACGCAACTGCGCGGCAAGATCGAAACCGAACTCCGCACCAGCTACGACGCGCGCTTGATTAAGGAGCGTGAGAACCTCACCCGCGAGTTGACCCGCGCTGCCCAAGCCGAGGCCAACCGCGTCAACGCGGCCAAACTGGCCGAACTCGAAGCCGCCGCCGTCGAACGCGATGCCGCGCTCAAGCGCGCCCAAACCCAGCTTGAAACCACCCGCCGTGAAGCCACCAAGCTTGCCCGCGAAGAGTTTGAAGCCGAACGCGTGGCTTTGGAGGAAGAAATGGGCCGCCACTGGGAGGCGAGCCAAGAGGCCCGCAAGGAGTTTCAAACTCAACTCAGTTCGATGGACGAGGAGTTTGAAAACCAGCGCAACGAGTTGGAACTGGCTCGGGCCACCGAGTTGGAACTTCGCCGCGAGAAGTCCCGGCTCGAAGGCAGCCGGCAAGAACTGGAAGTCGAGGCTGCCCGGAAGCTCGATGCCGAGCGCGTGCGTCTGCGCGACGAACTCGCCCGCAATCTGGACGCCGAGCGCGTCCGGGTGCGCCAGGAACTCGCCTCGGCCCATTCGGAAACTCAGAAGCTGCGCGAAGCCGAGTACACTCAGCAGACGGAAGGGCTGCGCCGGCAGGTTGAGGAACTCCGCCGTAAGCTGGAATCGGGCGGCGAGCAGCGGCGGGGCGAGGTCTGCGAGGTGCGCTTGGAAGAGGTGCTGCGCGCGGCGTTCCCGGCGGACACCATCGAGGCGGTCGCCCGTGGAGTGAACGGGGCTGACGTGCGTCAGCGCGTCTGCACGCCCGGTGCCAAGCCTTGCGGCACGATCCTCTACGAGTCCAAGCACACCGCCGCCTGGAGCGCGCGCTGGCCCGCCAAGCTGCGCGACGACCAGCACGCCGAACGCGCCGAGGTCGCCGTGCTCGTCACGGCAGTTCTCCCCAAGGAGGTCACCCACATCGCGTTGATCGAAGGCGTGTGGGTGACAACTCCCGCCTGCCTGCCGGGCCTCGCCCTCCTGCTGCGGATGCCGTAATCATGGGAACGGACGACGAAGTAGCGTAGGTGTCGCCTGCCACGCACTCTCCGCAGTTCGCTGGGGGATAACCCGCCAAGGCGATCCGGGACGTGGGCGTGCTGCCATCCGAGCCGTCGTGCGACTGCACACCCGTCGCAACCATGTCGGCAGTGTGCGCCGCCGTGGTGCTCATCAGAAGGGCATTGAACACCAGGGGTGGATGCGAAGGATAGGTGTAGAAATCCGCCAGCAGCTTGTTGGCGTTCACCGTGCCGCTGCCGATGTCGTACAGGTTTGGAATTGCATCCACGAGCCGCTGACCTTCAACGGGCGGGTTCGCCCGTGCCCGGTTGATGTGTTCGAGAATGGCCGTTTCGTCGGCGGAAGGACCGCCGAAAAAATACGGGGTCAAACCAGTCTGAGCCGCAAGTTGCCGCGTTCGCGCTGTGGACGCACCAGAAAAGCCGACCGCGAGCGCGGCGAGTCCGATCAAAGCAAAGAGAAAAAAGGATTGGCGAACCATAAGGTCACAGTTTTTTCTGGGCCGTGAGCGTGAACTTGTCGTTCGCATAGTTGGAGACCACGCCCTGAATGTGACCGCCGAGCAGGAGAAATGGCTGGTCGTGCCCGGTGTAATGGCCCTTTTGCCCACGAAGCACCATGCCGGGTAGGGTCTTGCCGTCCTCGTCTTTACCACCTCCGCTACCGCGCGAAAAATTCACGGTCAGGTTGCCGACCGGCGCAGAATTGGATTCATCGGGAAGCCTGAAAGACTCACCGTTGGGAGAGGAGGCTGACGTGCCGACTGGCAGCGGTGTGACCAGCTTCGCCGAGTAGATAAATTGATACGACGGCTCATTGGTCAGCCGGACTTCGAACATTGCCGTCTGCGTGTCTCCAGCAGGCTGATCCAAGAATCGGAGTTCACAGGGCAGCGCGCCGAGACGGTGGCTGATCTTCCCCACGTAAACGCTTCCCGGCTGGACAGCGGCGCGCAGGTCTTTCGAATGACTTTCCTCGATTGCAGCCTGCTTTTGTTTGGCGTCGTTGATTGCCTTGCGTTGTGCCGTCAGGAAGGCTTCGGCTTCCGGGCTACCTTTGACCATCGTGGGGCCGCCAGCGAACGCCGAACGGGGTCGCCCCATCTGTGGCAGTTCCAGGTCCACGTTGGAAAACCGCCAGTGATCGACTTGCCATTCGGCGGCGATCTTGCCGTAAAGGGGAGGCAAGGGTTTGGCTTTGGCCTGCTGGACGACGAGCAACTGCGGTACGGGGGGCCGCCGGAGCTTGTATGTCAAACGCCTCATAGATGCGGGCGTAAGGCGAACGCATATAGACGTTGCGCCAGCCGATCAGCACGTTCAACTCGCTCACCAAACCGTCGATGGTGCGCGCGTCCTCTGGGGCTGGTAGAGCCAACAAGTCCTCGACGGGCGTGAGTGTAATCTGGACGTTGATGAGCCAAGTGTTGCTGTCAGGCGGTGTGTCGGGCATCCGCACGGGCGGATCAGTTTTCAGATCGCTCAACCGGACGGCGGGCGGCAGGAGAGTTTGAAAGAAGCTTTTAAAATCGACCTGGGTCGGCTGATGCGCCACAGGCTCTGGTGGCTGCGAGGGCTGACTCGTAATCGGAGCAGATGCGGGCTTGCAGCCCGAAATCGCAAATAGAACGGTGGTGGCAAGCGACACTAGGAAGCGGGTAGGGCGTCGCAGGATGAGTAGCATGGTTGTACGGGCTTGTGGGCGGCTGGTTGGCAGACGGCGAATAATGGTGTCCGATAGAACCCTCTCGCGCAAGCCAAAAGGTGTCCGATCAGACACTGTTAATCTTTTATCTGCCCACAAAGCTGGGAGGATGCCTCTCATCGAGTTTGTTGCTGCGCGCCTGCGGGAATTGCGCGCCCGGCATGGGCTTACTCAAGAGGAGATTGCCGCGCTGCTTGACACCGATCTAAAGTGGTATCAGCGCGTCGAATGGTGTGACAAAGACGTGCGCGCGAGCACTATCGACCGCTTGGCTGCGGTGTTCGGCTTGACGGCCACTGAGTTTCTAGCCGCAGAGCTACCTGAAACCAAAGTCCGTCGAGTGACTTCCTCCGCCCCGCACAAGCCACGACGGGCTAGCCAAAAACCGAAGATTTCTTAGAATATCAGACTGTCGCCGCTAAAATAGTGGCGCAAAGACGATGCAACCGAGCCGATACTCGATCTCGGTCCGTCCCTGACGACTCGGCACGAACTTATTTCCCGCGACCCTTCCTCCGACGTTGCGGCAACGTCGGTCCGCCCTGGCTCTGTCCCTGCGGGGCCGGGCGACCGGAACGGGGGCATCCGCCCCTTTCGCGGGAATAAGTCTCGTTCTGGTGCGCGGACTCGAAACTAACCCGACCATCTGCGGCCAGTGTCACGCTTCGAGCAGACCGGTTCGGAAGTAAAGGATGCAAAAATCCGCAACTTCTGTAGACGCCAGAATCGAGTGACCGGCAAAATATCAGTCCTGCTGGTTTCCTTCGGCCTTCCAACGTTTGTCGGCCCGTCGGCGTGCCAGTAAAATGGTTTCTTCGGTTAAGTCCTCGTCGTCGGCGAGGTTGCATTCCTCCAGAACCAAGTCGCGCCAACGCTGGGTGTTCTTCGCCCAGCCACGGATGTGTTTTTCGAGTTGAGTTTGTAGCCAGCGATCCGCCAAGGACAGGTTGCGCCGCAACGATTGACGCGCGAGGTCCACCATCGGAATGGGGTCAATGGGTTTGCGCCGCTGATCGACTTGATGCAAGCACCCTTCCATAAATCGATTCACCAACTCGTTGGGCGTAATCTTCATGACGGTGGCTATATCGATGACTCGCGCGGTCAAACGGTCGTGAATCATGACAGTGACGCGTTTCTTTTCCGAGATCATGGGCACCGAGCATATGGATTGGTCCTTCGAAGATCAAGACGCGAAACACCGTAGGTCTGCTTCATACCATCTTGTCCTCTCTCTGTAAACGGCATGAATATTGCTATAAATCGCTTACCTTAACCGAATGAAAACTACGCATAGAAAGCTGCGCTTCCGCAATGAACAACGATCACCGAGAATTTTTGAATCTCCGCCGCCTGCCGGGCTCGATTGATGCCGAGCAGACCGCCGTCTTGTTGGGCATCCCCGTCACCTGCATCGCAATCTTGGTTAAAAAGGGCTTTCTCAAGCCACTTGGAAAAGCCATCGCCCACAATGCCCCGCGCCGGTTCGCTTCTACTGATGTTGTCGAAGTGGTGCAAGCCGCGGAGCAGATGCACAAAATGCAGCACCTCATCAGTTCGCACTGGCGCGAGCGCAACGGGACTCGGGCCAGCAAGAACTTCGAGATGACCCGGCCCCGGTAGGGTTTGACGAGGCTCGTCCGCACGTTTCCGTAAAGCAGGATCGGAAACGTGCGGACGGATGGGCTGCCAAGCATGGACGAAGCACTTCTATGTGTTCACGGCACGCAGACTCTCTTCCCTCGGTTCGTGTGTCATTGGTGGCGGAAAGGGAACAACTTTGGCGAGTTGATTGGCCTCGTATTCTTCCAGACTGGGGCTTGTCACGACCGCGTGGCGTTGGTAGGACTCAGTGACCGCTGGGCTTTGGTGCCCCAGGGCCGCTTGCGCGAACCGTTGCGGGAAGCCCGCCTGTGCGGCGCGACCGGCCCAAGCATAGCGATAGCTGTGCAGAGTGACGTTCTTGATCTGCAAAAGTTTGCAGCGGCGGTAAAACTCGGAGGCACGATCCTTCGATTTCTGCTGTGCGATCTTCGGAAATAGCCACCCGCTCTTGGGTAACTCGTTGAGTAATTGTCGCATCGTCGATCCCACCCGCTGGCACGCTGGCGGCGCGTCCTCGGGCAATTTGCCGCGCCGGTAAGCTAGCACTTGTGCTTCGATGTTTTCGGCGCGCAGACGCGCAATATCGCCTTGCGAGCCGCCGGTTGTCCAAAGCATCTGATAGTACGCCCGCCGCTCGGGATTTTTCTCCTCGGCCTCAAGAATGCGTCGGTGTTCCTCGGCGGTAATACCGCGCTTGGGATGCTTTTTGACTTTCGGCCACGCAGCCCGCGCCATGATGACCCACGGCAGCCAGTTCAGGTTTTCGGCGTGGTGGACGAGCCGGCGCAGGTAATGGTTGACAGATGCCTTGTCGCTGGCGAGCACCCGCAAAAAATCCTCGGCCTTGGTGTTGATGAGCAGCAGGTTGCGGATCGGATCGAAGTCGCGGCCTGCGAACGCGCGCTGGCAGCGTTCCTGGGACGTGTCCCGACCTCGCTCCGAGTAGACTGTCATCACCATCGCCCAAGTGCGGTTGGTGATTTCCGAGTCATGTGCCTTTAGGTACACGCGGGCGAGATCGAGGTTGAGCCGAGGTTGGGCGACGGACTCGTTGGCGGCACGCACCTTTTCCTGCGCGGCGTGCTTGTCCTTGGTCCGCAGGCTGACCTGCACTTTGGTTTCGTGGTCCTGCTGGTAATACATGCCGCTGGCGCGGCGGAATAGACGGTATCGGGCTTCTGGCACGGTTGTTTTCCTCCTCTGGATGATTGCCGAGCCAGAGCATAGGAAAAGCATCGCAAAGACCGTTAGCGGGTAGTAGCTGACCCCAGTCAGCTTTGGAACCGCGTAGTGGCCGAGTGGTGGAGGCCCAAGCGTTCCACTGGAAGTTTTGCTGGAAGTAGGGCTTTTTAAGCCCTTTTAAAGTCCACAAATACTTCGTTTCCAGCGTGTTGTGCATTGGCTCCAGCGGTAGGATTCGAACCC
>CATOGU010000149.1:0-16396 GCA_951799445.1 Pseudisothecium myosuroides | reverse complement strand
GCCGTCACTTTTGGCAGGGAGTCCGGGGTCAACGACGAACTTGCGATCCCGGGTGGACCCGATAGCCAAGGCGCTGGCGGCTCTGGTCGTACTCCGCGCGCGTGCGGCTGACAGCTGGGTGAAAAAATCGGTCGGCCAGCGGATCGTTGTCGCGGTCGGCGGTAAGGTCCCAGGCCGCGATATCGGTGCCAAAGCTCGCCAGCGCCGCGCCGGGTCCGCTCAGCAGTGACCCCAGTCCGGCCCTGCACCGGCAGCTCACCCAGGTGCAGCGGGCCGATGGTGCCGATGCTCACCCGCCGGGGTCTGCACCCCCGGCTGCCGCCGCGAGCTCAATGAACAGGAGCTCGGCGTCCTGGGCGGCCCGGCGGTAGAGCAGCGCCTGCAGCGCGGTGCCCGCGGTCACATTTTCGCCGTCCCGCCCGTCCCTTACGATCAGCGGCTGCGCCGCCGGCCCTTGCACGAGCTCCACCAGGCAGCGCAACAGCGCCCCCGAGCGTCAATCTTATCGAGCGTGAGCTGCACCTGCACCGTATCCGTCAGCGGCTCGCGCTTCTGCAGCGCCACCGTCAGCTGCTCGATCGGCCCCGGCGGGCCGCTGCACGAGCTCCGAGTAATACAGCCACTTGAGGAGCTGCTTGCCATAGGCCGGATCGCGACTTGCCCGCTCACGCAGCTGCTCGGGCGGGGGGGCAGCCCGGCGACCACCTTTGGCGCCACCTGCCCATCGGTAAGCACCCGCGTCCACTCTTTGAGCGCCGGCAGCCCCGACTGCCGCTCGATCTGCAGCTTGCGGGTATAGACCCGCGATGGCAGCGGGCACTGAGCGCCTCCAGGTTCGCCAGCACCGCCCGCCCCGACGGAAACTGCGCCCCGAGCCGGGCCTCCCGCAAGAGCGCCGTGGCGCGCCCCGAGATACGACTCGACCGCCGCGTCTTCCAGCACCCCAGCAGGCCGAGTCCACCCGCCGCCAGCTTGCCGAGGAGCGCCGGAGCCTCTCCCGCCCTCCGGGGCTCCGGCGGCTTCACGAGCCGCTGCCCGCCGTCCGCCGCCCGGCTCATCCCCGGAACTTCCAGCTCCTGGACCCACGGTGCTATTCGCCACCGGCTTTTCCCCCCAGCGCCTGGACGCGCCGCAGATTTCCCGGCGGTCGCGTATCCAGCACAATCGGCGGGCCAAGGCCCGCCCCTCCCCGAGCGCACTGTCCACCAGGCGGGCGATACGTGCATCGTCCGCCAGGCGCGACATCTCAAGGTTCACTTCCAGGCTGGCCCGGGTCTCGGCATCGTAGACCTCGAGGTTGCCGACCAGTGAGTCGAGGTTCTCGCGAAAGTAGCGGCTGGGTCTCGGCGACAAAGCGCGTGGGTCTGGTTCAGCGACTCACTGAGCCCGTCGAGCGACCGCTTCATCTCGAGCAGCGTCGCGGTGGCATCGGCCGCCGCCCCGATGGCGCGGATCTGTCCGGAGACCAGATCGAGCTTCTCACTGGCGCCATCACGTACTGGGTGATGTCGCCGCGCAGGCTGGCGATGGTCTCACTCAGCACCCGCGTGCTGTCCTTGAGCTGCCCCAAGGCGCTCCACCGCCGGTGTGATACAGAGACAGCTGCGTCGCGTGCTCGGTGAGGAGCCGCCGGCTGCGATCGCGGTCGGCCTGCTGGGTCAGCGCCTCGACCGAGTCGGCGGCCAGGCCCCAGGGCGCGGGCGCGGCTCCCCGCTGTGGTCGACAAACGCCTGCAGCCGCTGGAGGAAAACTCGCCGCCAGGGCACTTGTTCTGGCGACGACTCGATGATGCGCTGGTTGAGGCGGTCGATCTCGTCGTAGAGCTCGCGCTCGGCGACTGCCAGCCGGTCGGCAAAGTCGGCGGCCTCTTTGACCCGACGGGGCGCTCAGGTTTGTACTGCTCGCGCAGGAGCTGCTCGACCGAGCGCTCGACCAGCGGCTCCTTACGCTGCCCCGGGATGAGCGCCCGCAGCCCCCGCCCACCGTCCGGGCTTGGGGGGGCGCGCCGCTGATCTCCTGGGTGAGCTGGCGCAGCCGGGCGAGCTCCTCGACGACGCTGCGCTGGACTCTCGGGTGTTGCGGGCGCGCAGTGCCTGGAGCTCTTCGACCTGCTGGTTCTGGCGCGTCCGCTCGGCGTCGATCAGCGACTCCAGGGACCGCACCGTGAGGCTCTGGCCATGGTAGCGGACTTGCTCGCTCAGCACCTCGCGGCGCGGCAGCGCGACCGGCTGGGCAGCACCGGCGGGGGGATGGTCCGGGTCCATGGGCATCGGCCTTCAGAATAGCAGTCTGCCCGGCGATCCCGTACCGCGCCGGCCTGTCGACGAGACGCGAAGTGTTATAACCGGCATACTCAGCACGGGAGGCAGCGATGCAGCGCGCCACAACGATTCCTTGGGTAGGCAGGCTGGGCTTCGGGGTTGGCCGGCAGGCGGGTTGCCAGCTCGGTCTCGGCTTGGCGACGCTCGTCACGGCGGGGTGTCCGTCTTCTGCGCCGGTCACCCCAGAGGCACCGATCGGGGGCGCCAGCGCTGGTTCGCCGCAGCTTGTCTGTTACGCCGCCGATGGCCAGCTGGTGTCCGCCGGCGCCGAAGGCCAAAATCCGCTGCCGCTGCGCGTCCAGCCCCCCGCGAACCTCCTCGTACTCGGCGCCGCCTCCGGCACCCTGGTCGGCGCTGGCCAGGGCCAGGTCTGGGCGCTGTTACCCGACAGTGAGGGCCCCGAAAATCCTGGCAGTCACTCGCCCACTGGGACGTCGCGCAGTGGAACCCCGAGCCGCTACGCGCCGCCAGCTACGGCCCCAACGCCGATCGTCTGGATGCGCGGGCAACGACCCCGGCACCATCCCCGCCGCCCTCGAGGTCACCCCCCAGGGCCAGGTCGTAAAAGAGTCCCTCCAGGTCGTCACCGGCTCGCTCGGCGGCCCCTGGCAGAGCGGCCACGCCACTACCGGCCCGCTCGACCTCAGCTTTCCCCCCGCACTCCGTCTCCTCGTTGGCCAAGTGCGGATGTCCGGCCTGCTCGCCCGCGAAGAGCTCCTCCACAGTGAGCGCTCGCCCTGGGGCGGCCGCCTGGTCGCCCCGAACCTTGGCCTTGCGCTCCGCGGCGACTGGCCCCGACGCGCCGCTGTTCTACGTCGGCGTCTCGCCGAGCGCGACGCCAGTACCGCTGCAGTACCAGGACGAGCCGCTGATGTTCCGCAGCCTCATCGGCTACGGCGGCACCGCTCAGCTCTACCTCGACAGCCGCCTCACCAAGCTCGGCGAGCGCATCCTGGTCATAAGGCCCCCCCGGCGCCCCCCGGCCCCGGCAACAACAAGGGTCCAAAGCACCCTGGAAGCGCGGGTCGTCCAGGGCCTGCGCCCCCCCTGCGCGATCGTCAACGCCGACTGGCGGGAGTAACCACTCGGCAACGACCTGAAAAGTCTCGGCAACGACCTGAAAAGTCTCGGCAACGACCTGACGCAAGCGGGCGAGGGGACTCGGAGCACTTTTTTAACAGGCTGCCAAGGCTCGGCACCGCAACCCCAAAGACGTAGCCTTGCCTTTAACTGGCGTAGCCTTACGACTTTGGGACACGTAGCCTTACGACTTGGACAGGTAGCCTGTCGTCCCTTCGCGGTAGCCGCGCGTCCCCCCAGCTGCGACCACGCGTCCCCTGTAGGTAGCCACGCGTCCCCTGTACGTAGCCTCGCCATCCCTCGGGCCGCGGCCACGCCACTGGGAACCTCAGACCCCCGGTTCAGACCGGCGGGCCCGGCGACGACCAGCCCGGTCGAGCACTTCACGCACCCGGCTGAGCAGCGCATCAGACGAAAACGGCTTTTGCAGCAGCATCGCGCCAGTTGGCAAGGCGCTGCGCGAAGGCAGCGACCCCTCGGCGTAGCCCGAGACGTAGAGTACGGCGAGCTCGGGGTGCTGCAGGCGCAGGCGGGCGGACAGGTCGATGCCGCTCCCGCCGGGCATGACGATGTCGGTGAGCAGCAGGTGCACGGGGCCCTTCTGGGCGGCCAGGATGCACTCGGCTTCGGCGCTGCTGGCGGCGGGCAGCACGGTGTAGCCGCCGAGCAGCAGCAGCCGGTAGGTCATGGTGCGGACGCTCACCTCGTCTTCGACCAGCAAGATGACCTCACGACCGACCGGCGCTTCAAGGCGTGGCGGCGCGGCGGGGGACAACACTCGGCAAAACGTGGGTGCGCGGCAGCCAGATCCGGAACAGGGAGCCGTGGCCGAGGGTGCTGTCGACGGTGATGTAGCCGCCGCTCTGCTTTACGATGCCGTAGACGGTGGCAAGGCCAAGGCCGGTGCCGCGGCCGGCTTCTTTGGTGGTGAAAAACGGCTCGAACAGCCGCGCCCGGGTCGCCGTGTCCATGCCCGAGCCGCTGTCGTTGACCCCCAGACAGGCGTACTGGCCGGCGGGGAGCTCGGGACTGCCTTGGGCGTCGCCGATGGTTATGTTGCTGGTCGACAAGGTCAGCTGACCGCCGCCGGGCATGGCGTCGCGGGCGTTCACCGCCAGGTTCATCACCACCTGCTCGAGCTGCCCGAGGTCGGCGCGGCACGGCCACAGGTCGTCGGCAAGCGCGGTCTGCACCACCACGTCCTCACCGACCAGCCGCAGGAGCAGCTTCACCATATCGGCGACCACCCGGCTCAGGCTCAGCACCACCGGGGCCAGCACTTGTTTGCGCGAAAACGCCAGGAGCTGCCGGGTGAGGGTCGCGGCGCGCTTGCCGGCCAGGTGAATCTCCTGCGCCATGCTGTAGGTGGAGCTACCGGGGCTGACACTGCGCAAGAGCAGGTCGCTGTAGCCGTTGATCGCGGTGAGCAGGTTGTTGAAGTCGTGGGCGACGCCGCCGGCGAGCAGCCCCACCGCCTCCATCTTCTGCGACTGGAGGAACTGCTGCTCCAGGTTCTTGCGGTCGGTGAGGTCGTGGATGATCGCGGTGTAGACGCTGCGTGCGCCAAGCTGCATCTCGCCGACCGCGATCTGCACTGGAAGCTCGCGCCCGTCCTTGGCCCGCGCGGTGACCTCGTGGCTCTTGCCGATGGCGCGGCGCTCGCCGGTGCGCGGGCTCGGGCGGAGAAACTCGTCGTAAAACTGCGTCGAGGTCGGCGCCAGGATGGTCGTCAGATGCTGACCGAGGAGCTCTTCGGACTCGTAGCCGAGCAGGCGCCGCACCGCGGGGTTGGCCGACTCGATGAGCCCGCGATCGCAGATGGTCAGGATGACGTCCACCGCGGTATTGACGATCCCCTGCATGCGCGCCTGCTGCACCCCGAGCTCTTCTTCGATGCGCTTACGCTGGGTGATGTCCTGCACGTAGGCGATGGTGCCAAGCTCGGCGCCTTCGCTGTCGCGCAGGGGCTTGCACAAAAGCTCGGCGAAAAACGGCTCTCCGCTCTGCCTTCGCAGGCACGCTTCGCTCGGCTTATCGGCACTCTGGCCAAGCAGCGTAAGCACTTCCTGGAGGTTGCGCAGCGGTCCACGGTGGGAGTCCGGCCGCAGGATCTCGGTGATCGTAAGCTCCAGCGCCTGCTCGGCAGAGTAGCCGAAGGTCAGCTCGGCACCGTGGTTCCAGCTGCTGATGTTGCCCTGGGGATCGCAGGTGATGACGGCTTGCAGGCCGTTGGCGATGAGCTGGGCCTGCAGGTGGATCTGTTCACGCAAAAGGTGGTGTTCGGTAAGGTTCAGCGCGATGGCGCCGATGGTCTGCCCGCTCGGACCGGGAATCGGGAACTGGATGATCAAGCTCTCGAACGGGGTGCCGTCGTTGCGGCGGATCGACAGGCTCCACTCCTGGGTCTGGCCGGTGCGCAGGACCAGCTCGTTGCGCGCCCGGTAGACGGCGGCCTGCTCGGGGGTAAATAGCTCGGCGACGTCTTTGCCGGTGACCTCGGGGGAGCTCGCGCCGGTAAACCAGGCGCAGGCGCGGTTGGCGAGGATGATGCGGTTGTCGACGTCGACCTCCCAGGCGGCAAGGGGGATGTTGTCCATGAAGGCGCGGAAGCGCTGCTGGGACTCGCGCAAGGCGTCGGGCGACTCGCTGGCAAACTCGGGGTCGGAGTCGGAGTCGGCGGACCGGCGGCAGTCGACGAACGACTCGATGAGGAGCGGCGCGGTGCGGCTGCCGGCGTAGGCGGTGGCGACGCGGACGCGCAGGCGGTGACCGCACTTGTGGAGGCGCTCGGTGGCCACCGGCTGGGCGAGCTCGGCCTCACTCGGATCGCTGCTCGCGGTATCGCTCAGGCGCTGGGCAAAGGCGGCGCGGTGCTCGTCGGGCAGCAGCGGGTAGGGCTGACCGATGAGCGAGCGCGCGTCGTAGCCGAACATGCGCTCGGCGGCGTGGTTCCAGCCGACCACCCGGTGCGCCGCGTCGGTCGCGACCATGGCGGTCGGGGCGAGCTCCCACAGCGGGCCGCCCGTCCACCGCGGCTCGCTGGTGAGGCGCGCGGGCCGCGACTTGCCAATGCGGCTGCGGTTCGCCATCGGTTAGGGCCCGCTCCGGCCGGCACCGCTGGCTCTTTGGTAACTACGGCGCACGCCGCAGCCACACCAAAACGAGCGCGATGAGAGCAGGCAGCGCCTGGATGAAAAAGATGCTCGGCAGGGCGGTGAACGACCCGTAGACGCCGGCGACCACCACACAGCCGAGGAAAAACGAGCGCACCGCGCGATTTTTGGCCGCCGGATGGCCGAGCGAAAACAAAAGTCCCGCGGCGAGAAACCCGTTGTACAGGCCCTGGTTGGCGGCCAGCCCCGCCGACTCTTTGGCAAACTCCGCCGTCAGGTGGAAGGTCTTGAGTCCCATCGGGCTCTGCCACAAAAACATCTCGAGCACGAGAAAGTACAGGTGCTCCAGCGCCACCAAAACAATCGCAATCACGGCCGGGTTCAAGGAAAACTCCTTTTCGCTTGCCCCCCCGAAACTAAAACCTCAGCGAGCCGAAAAAAGGAGACCAGCTACCAAAGATCATAACGGCTTCCGGCCCTGCGCTGATAGGTGGTTCTTTAGGTACCTATCGATACACGTGCGCGTGGGTGGCGGCGATCGGGGAGCCCTGGGGGGCGCCGGGCAGGCGGGGGATCAAGCGGTCGACGACCTTGGCGGTGGATAACACGCCGGGCATGCCGGCGCCGGGGTGGGTGCCGCCGCCGACGAAGTACAGGCCCGCGACGTCCTCGGACTTGTTGTGGGGGCGCAGATAAGCGGACTGGGTGAGGATGGGCTCGACCGAAAAGCCGCTACCGTATAGGGATGACAGCTCGTCGCGGAAGGTGAGGGGGGTGATGTGGCGGGTGGTGACCAGCGACTGCCGCATGCCGGGCAGCATGGTCTCATCGAGCAGCTGGTAGAGCCGGTCGCGGTAGCGCGGACCTTCACTCTGCCAGTCGACGGGCTGGGCGCAGCCGAGGTGGGGCACCGGGGACAGGACGTAGAAGGTCTCGCCGCCGGGGGGGGCGAGCGCCGGATCGGTGGCGGTCGGGCGATGCAGATATAGCGAGAAGTCGTCGGCGAGGGTCTTGCGGGTAAAGATGTCGTCGAGCAGCCCCTTGTAGCGCGGCCCGAGCAGGATGGTGTGGTGGGCGCAGTCGGGATAGGTCTGGTTGGTGCCGAAGTAGGCGACGAACAGACCCATGGAGTAGCGCAGGTTCTCGATGCGGCGGTTACTGTACTTGGTGCGGGCGTGCTCGGGGAGAAGATAGCGGTAGGTGAAGCCGACGTCGGCGTTGCTGACGACGAGGCTCGCGGGTAGGGTGGCGCCGCCTTTTAAGCGCACGCCGGTAGCGACGGGCTTGCGCGGGCCGGGGGCGACGAGGATCTCCTCGACCGACTCGGACAGGCGGAGGGTGCCGCCGTGGCGCTGAAACAGTGCCACCAGGGCCTGAACGATGGCGCCGGTGCCGCCCTTGGCAAACCACACGCCCCACTTGCGCTCGAGGAACAGGATCAGGGCGTAGATGGAGGTGGTCTGGTAGGGATTGCCGCCGACCAAGAGCGGATGGAAGCTGAGCACGGTGCGCAGGTCAGGGTCCTTGATGAACCCTTTGACCAGCTGATACACGGTAAGATGCGAGCGCAGCTTCATCATCGCGGGGACGATCTTGAGCATGTCGGTGAGGTGGCCAAACGGCAGGTCGCCGAGCTGCTCGAAGCCGACGCGGTAGATCTCTTCCGACTCGCGGAGGAAACGAAGATAGCCGTCGACGTCGCGGGGGCTGAAGGCGCGGATCTGCTCGATCATGGCCTCGGAGTCGCCGGTGTAGTCGAAGATGCGGCCGTCGTGAAAGCGGATGCGATAAAACGGGGAGACGGGGACGAACTCCAGGTGGTCTTGCAGGCGCTCGCCGAAGAGGGTAAACAGCTCCTCGAAGAGGAAGGGGGCGGTGATGACGGTGGGGCCGGCGTCGAAGACGTAGCCCTGGTCGCGGTAGACGTAGGCGCGGCCGCCGGGCTGATCGCGCTGCTCGACGATGGTTACCTGGTAGCCGCGGGCTTGCAGGCGGAGCGCGGCGGCAAGGCCGCCGAAGCCGGAGCCGATGACCACTACGCGGTTGGTGCCGGCGGCGGGGGCGGCAACGGAGCTGCTGGGGGCGGGGGCCGAGGTCGACATAGGGCGTAAGGTGCCGCGGTCTGCGTTCGGGCTCCATAAAATTCGCTCGGGCGGATACGCCGCGGGGCCCCCCAACCCTACGATGTTTCATCGGATTACCGCTGAAACATCTCCGGTCGGCCCCACGGCTAGTACGGCTTTTCTAGAGTTTTTTTAGGAGGCTGGAGCGGCCGCAGGCGATGCAGCCGTGGCCGCGGGTAGCGACGGTCTGTTCGCAGCTCGGGCACTCGATCTGGTGGGCCTGGAAGCCGGGCTCGTGGAGCTCGGCGGCGCAGACGCGGCGGCTGAAGCGGCCGTGGAGGAACTCGTGGTAGGCGCGGACTTGGGCAGTGACCCGCAGGTCTTCGTAGTCGCACCGCGGGCAGGCGGCGGGAGGGACGAGGCCGTGCTTTTTTTCGAGAGCGCGGGGGCGGGCACCGCTGGCGCCGCACTTGGGGCAGTTGTGGTGCTCGTAGATGACGGCGCGGCAGTCCAGGCACTCCAGGCGATAGACGAGGTCGTGGATGTCGTCGCGCTCGTAGCCCCAGCGGATGGATGACACGGGCTCGCCGCCCGAGACTTCGATCGAGCCGGGCAGCATCGCCCAGGCGCGCAGGAACTGACCCCGGCAGCTCGGGCAGCCGGCGGCAATCAGCTCATCGAACTCACGGTGACCAAGCATGGGAGCTGCCTCCGAAGTCGGCTGCGAAGTCGGCCTTAAAGTCGAGTAGTCGATCGACTTGCCGACGGGGTGCCGACGTAGAGCTGGTTTTTAGCACTGCCCCGACCACGCAATTTCGTGCAAGTCCTTATACGGCTGCTACTTTTCCATGTACACACGCGAGCTTGCACTGTTGACCGAAGGGTTGACTCCCGGTACGCTGCCCCTCGCGCTGGTTCGTCAGCGTACCTTGAATCCAAAAAGGAGGAAGACTATGAAGAAACTTCTCAGCATGATGGTTATGAGCGGCATCCTGTGGACCGCGGCTGGCTGCGGTCCCAAGGCCCAGACCACCCCGAGCACCACTACCACCACGACGCCGACGACGACGACGACGACGACTCCGGCTGGCGCCCCCCCTCCGTAAGCCGGCGGAGCTTCAGGCAGCCCGGTGGCTTGCCACCGAAGCTGCTTGAGTTAGCCAAGCCCGCCTTTACCGGCGGGCTTTTTTTTGCCCAAAAGCGGCCGGCGATCGGCGGACAGCTCGTCGAGCATGGCCTGCATGCGGGCGGTTACCAGGGCGTAGGCCCGCTCGACTAGAGCGGGGTCGCTGGCGTAGGCGGCGGCAGCTTCGGCGGTGGCGGCGGGGAGTCCTCCGGGGATGAGCTCGGCGAAGTCGATCGGCGGGCCGAAGGCGACGGTGGTCTGGGCGGGCAGCGGCAGGTAGGGCAATAGAGCGCTGGTCAGGCCCCAGGGCAGGGCAAGGCCGATCGGGAACGTCTTGGTGCGCATGAGCTCGGGCAGGTGAAAGGCGCGGGCGATGCCTTCGCCGCGGGTGAGGATGATGAGCTGCTCGTGGGTGCCGACCGAGACCACGGGGATGATCGGCACCCGCTGGGTGAACGCCGAGCGGATGAAACCTTTGCGGCCGGCGAGCTCGATGAGGCCACGCTCGGCAAAGCTGCGGCTGGCGTCCCAGTCCGAGCCGGGGTAGACCAGCATGACCCGACCGGCGGCGAGTACAGCGGCGCTGGCGGCGGGACTGGCGCGCAGGATGCCCAGGCGGTCGGCGTAGCGGCGGATCGTCGGGTGGAAGAAGATGCCGTCGTGGGACAGGGCGTGCATGATGCGGCCGGGGCCAAGCTGGTCACGCACCGCGGTCATCGCGAACAGGACGTCGAGGGGGAGGATGGCGCCGTTGTGGTTGCCGACGAGCATCACCGGACCGGACGGCGGGACGTGGTGGACGCCCTGAATCTCGAGGCGAAAGTAGTATCGGCCGAGGGCGCGGAACAGATCGTGGACCAGCTCGATGAGCGCCGGATCGCGCTGCGTGAGGTCGGGTGCAGCGGGTTCATCGGCGGGGGGGACGGGCTCCCCGGCGGTCGGCGCGGCGGCGGCGGGCCGGCGTTCGAGCGCAAAACCGGCGACGATGGCGAGCACACCCGGCGGTGTCAGCCATAGGAGGTCCCGCGCGTTCACCAGGTGCCGCGCCCGCTCTAACCAGCTGACCAGTCCACTCCACTTCGCCATACGACCCCGTCCGCCGGTTTGTTTCGCTGCCCGGTTGAGTGTCGGATTGCACCTTCTCGCCACCGACCTGTCAAGGCACCGGGGGCGCTTCTTCGAGGCCCAGGTTTCGCGCGCGCCCCGCCAAACGGCGGCGCTGGGCGAGTGGGTACTTTAGGCCCCCTTGACCCGCGGTAAGGCGAAGGGAAAACTACGATATACCCTTTTGTTTTGGAGCGTACGGCCATGCGGACAGACCCCGTGATGCACTACGACCGGCTGCACGACCGAGCGAGCGGCACTTCCCCCCCGCCATCCGAGCGGCCCGGCGGGCGAGCGGGCCGGTGGCGGGCGCCGCTTGGCCGCGGACTCGTGTTCGCTTTCGGTCTTGGGGTGGCGGCGGTGAGCGGCTGTGGCAAGGACCCCGAGGTGCGGGCGGTGGCGATGTCCAAGGAGGTCGACGCGGCCCTCGCCACCCAGAAGTGGGACGTGGCGGAGAAGAAGGCCCAGGAGATCGTCAGTCTGGGCAAGCTCTCGGACGTGTCGCGCGATCAGGCGAAGCTGAAGATCGAGCAGGCGCGCTCCGAGCAGCAGGCCAGGCTCCTATATCAGAAGTTCGTCGGCAACATGACCGCCGATCAAGACGCGGCGGTCAGCGCCTACCGCGACATGCCGGAGAGCTCGTACTACCGGCAGCAGGCAAAATCCGACTACGAAAAGCTCCGGCCGAGCTTCACGAGGACCACCTCGGGCGGGCCCAGTCGGCGCTGGGCGGCGTGCGCTGTGACGACGTGAAGGCGCAGCTGCAGCTGGTCCTTGATGTCGACCCGCAGAACGGTAAGGCAATCGAGATCGGCAAGAAGCCCTGCGGGAAAAAGTAGGCCGGCGTTAGGCCGCAGCGCCTTTGCCCCCGGGGGAGCGCGGGGCTTCGGCGGCGCTGGCGGCGGCGCTTAAGAGCAGCAGCACGGCGGCAAACGAGTAGTAGTTGCAGAACGCCTGTTTGGCCATCGCGAAGAAGCTGATGAAGCCGAGCGCCGCGCCGTAAAAAAGCCCGGCGTGCTGACGCGGCAGCTTGCGCCATGCCCAGACCAGGCTCCCCACCGCCCCGATGAGCGCCAGCGCTCCGGGGGCGCGCAGCCCGGTGACAAAGTTGACGATCGCCGGCAGCGCCAGGGCGTCGCGGCGGAACGGCTGGCGCAGCTGAAACAGCACCACGTCGTGCAGGAAGTCGCGCGGGTGCCACAGGAGGAACGGCAAAAGGAGCAGCGCCGCCAGAGTCGCCGCCAGCGCCGTGGTCTTCAGCAGCGTCGCCTGCCGCCACGCCGGCCGGAACCGCGGCGCGATGACCAGCGGCAACAGCAGCACCGAGTACTGCTTGGCCGACAGGAACAGCGCGAGCAGGAGGACCTCGCCGACGAGCGCGCGCGGCCGCGGCGGGCGGAGGCCGAGAGAGGCCGCGGCCCAGGCGACGACCCCAGCGGCAAGCAGCGGCTCGGTCCACGCCTGTTCGAGGACAACAGCCCGCGTGGGCTCAAAAGGTGGAGCGCCAGGATGCCCAGCGCCGTGGCACTCGAACGCCGCCGCGCAATCGTGTACAGGAGGAGCCCGGTCACTAGATAAAACCCGAGGAACCCAAGGCGCACATCGCCGCCCAGCCAGCGGCTCGCGGTGGTCACCAGCAGCGACAGCGGCGGGTAGGGGTAGCTGGTGAGCTCGGTAACCGGGGCACCGAAGAAGTCCAGCGACTCCGCGGGCGTGTAGATATTGGGGTACACGGCGGCGTAGGGGTCGCGCCCGGCCAACAGCTCCGCCGACCCGAGCTCCTGCAGCGTGTACACGTCGATGCGTGGACTCGGGGAGGCGTGCAGCACCCAGGCCCCGGCGATCAGCACCAGCGCCAGCAGCACCGCCGCGATGAGGTCACGCTGCGCCGGCCGGACGCGGTCGCGAACCCCGATCAGGCCAAGGCCCAGCACCGCCGCCGTGATGAGCGGAAATCCCCACAGCGGCGTGCCTGGAAGAAGATAAATGCCCGGCGGCCGCACCGCCCCGAGCACTGCCAGCGGCACCAGCAGCCCCGCCCACTGCCGCGGATGCAGCCCCGCCGGTCGCGGCGTCGGTGGCGCCACCTTTAGCCGCCGCACCGTATCGAAGAGCACGTACAAACAGAGCAAAAACGGGGCGACCGCCAGCGGCCCGAGTCCGCCGTTGTGCGGCACCAGCGCCACCGAGAGCAGCACATATGCCAGCAGCGCCCGCCACAGCAGAAAGCCGTCTGCTATCGGCGCCGGATCCATAAAACTCCCACGCCCAAGAGCACCGCCATCAGCGGCAGCCCGAGCACCAAGATAAGAAAAAGCCGCGTCTGCTGGTCGTCCTGCAGGGTGAGGCGCAGCTGGTCAGGACGCTTGGGCATAAGGCCGACCCGCACCTGGGTGTCGGCCAGCCACTGCACCGCGCTTACCAAAAGGTCCCGGTTCCACAGCACCAGGCTGTCGTTCCACGCGAGCTGCGACGAGCCGAGGACGATGATTCGGGCGCCGCCGTGGACGGCAGCACTCGCCACGGCCAGGGGAATCGGGCCTTCGGTGTCGCGACCGGCGGTGAAGCTGAGCTCCCCGGCGCGGACCTCGGCAAGGTCGATCTCGGCGAAGCCTTTTTCGGTGGTGGTGATCACCTCCTGGGCGCGCCAGGCGGTGGTGGGGACGGCGCGCACCGGCCGCGCCAGGGGCCACACGGTGCGGCGACCGGCCAGCGCCGCGGTCGCCGGGTGGTCGGCGTAGGTCTGCTCGACGACGAAGGCCAGCGTCGAGCCGACCCGGTGGTCGGGATCGGTGGCGACGCCGGCGACCAGCTTGATGCCGGCGGTCTCTAGAAGCGGCTCGAGGCCGGTATCGAGAAACTGGGTCACGCCGCGGTCGATAAGCGCGCCGAGCAGCAACAGCGCCCGTCCGCCGCGCTCCAGATACCGCGACAGCGCCGCGACTTCGATCGGGAGCAGCGCTTTTTCGGGACCGATGATCGCGACCACGTCGCAGTCCGGCGGGATCTCGGGCTGACCAGCGGGGCCGGACAGCTCGGCAAGGAGGCGCAGGGTGAAGTTTTCCCGGCGCAGCGCTTTGGATAGATCGGACAGGCCGCTGCCGGTGAGGCTGTCGTATTCGGGCTCGCCGTGGCCGCTGGTGAAACACAGGGTGGGGGTGCGGCCAGCGGTCACGGTCAGGATGGCGGCGGCCAGCGCCTCTTCGCCGCGGAAGCCGCGCAAGGGATTCTCACCCTCGGGGGTGGCGCTCGAGTCGTAGTCGCCCAGGTCGTGGCGCTGGATGAACTTGGTGCGACCCTCGCTCTGCACCACCACCAGGCCGAGCTTCAGGTCGTCGCGATCGATGTGATAACGCTCGGCGGCCAGGCGCGTGCGCTCACGGTCGCGATCGACGTCGAGGAACTCGACCTGCAGGGCCCCTCCGGCGGCCCGCTCGGCGCGACCGAGGAGCTCACGCAGCGACTCGGACAGCTCATCGCGCTCGCCGCTGTCGGCTTGCAGCACGGTGACCGCGACGTGTTTGCCCGCCGCGGGCAGCTCGGCGAGCAGCACCTGGGTACGGGCGGACAGCGCGTAGAGCCGGGTCGCCGTCCAGTCGCCGCGCACCGGATGGCGGGCGGTCACCAGGTTGACGCCGACGAGCAGCGCGAGCACCGCCACCGCTTCCGCCGCCGCGCGCAGCCCGCCCGCCGTGTCCCCCGGCCGCGCCCGCAGCGCCCGCCCGGCCAGCAGCACCGTCCCAACCGCCAGCGAGAGGTGCAGCACCACCCGCCGGCTGTCGACGATGCCGCGCCCAAGCTCGTCCATATGCTGCAAGAGGTTCACGTACAACAGCGCCTGCCGCACCGCCGCCGACTGCGCGTACAGGTCAGCGAGCATCCCGACGAGTAGCAGCAGCGTCAGCAGCACAAACGACAGCACCGCCGCCAGCATCTGGCTGCGCACCAGCGCCGAGCACAAAAGCCCGATGCCGATTGCACTCGCCCCGCACAGAAACGTCCCCAGATACCCGGCGGCAATCGGCCCCGGATCGAGCGCCGTCCCCGGCCCCGCATAGGCGCGCAAGAGCAGCGGGAAGCTCAGCGTCGGCAGCCACAAGACCGCGTAGAAGCCAAGGGCGGCCAGGTACTTGCCCAGCACCACCGCGCCCTCGCCGACCGGGGCGGTCAGCAGCGGCTCCAGGGTGCCTTGCTGGCGCTCCTCGGCGACCAGGCGCATGGTCAGCACCGACACCACGAACATCAGAAACAGCCAGTACAGGAACGTGCCGCCGAAAAAGTACTGCAGCACCGCGCTGGTCGACGCCTGATTTTTGGCCAGGGTCTGGCAGAGGAGGAAAAAGCCATACCCCTGCACCAGCACAAACAGCGCCAGCACCAGGTACGACACCGGCGAGACGAAGTAGCCAAGGAGCTCCCGCTTGAGAGTGACCCAGGCGACGTGCAACAGCCTCATGGCGCGGCCTTGGGCGGGCTGGCGGATCCGCTGGGCGCACTAGCTGAGGCGCTGGCATCGCTAGCACCAGAGGCGGTAAGGAAACGAAACACCGCGTCGAGGCGCGAGCGCATGGCGGTCAGCTCCCGCAGCTCACCGACTGCCAGCACGGCGCGCACCAGCTGCTCCCGCGCCGCCGCCTCGGCGGGTCCGTCGGTAACCGCCAGCTCGACGAGGAAGCGGTGGGCGGCCGGGTTTTCGGGTCCGGACGTGACGACATGCTGGACCGTAGCCACTCCCGCCACCGACTGCAGCGCCGCTTGCAAGGCCGCCTGATCGCCGCGGGCTACGACCTCCAGCCGGCCGCGCGCCTGCAGCCGCCCGAGGAGCTCAGCCAGGCTGCCCTGGGCGGCGACCCGGCCGCGCGACAAGATGACCACCTGCTGACACACCGACTCGACCTCGGGCAGCACGTGGGTCGACAGGATCACCGCGTGGGTCTGGCCGAGGCGCCGGATGAGCTGCAGCACCTCACTGCGCTGGTTCGGGTCAAGGCCATCGGTCGGCTCGTCGAGCAGCAGCACCCGCGGGCGGTGCAGGAGCGCGTCAGCCAGGCCCACCCGCTGGCGGTAGCCTTTGGAGAGCTGGCTGATCAGGCGGCGCTGCTCGCTGACCAGACCCACTTCGGCTAGTACCTCGTCGACGATCGTGTCGAAGCGGCGGGAGCGCAGCGCGGTCCATTTCAGCTCGGCGCGGTGTAGCGCAGGTACTCGCGCACCCGCAGCTCGGGGGGCAGCGGCACCTGCTCGGGCAGATAACCGACCTGGGCGCGGGCGGCGAGCGGCTCGTGCACGACGTCATAACCGGCGACCTGCGCCGAGCCCGTACTCGGCAAAAGATAGCCGGCCAGGATGCGCAGCGCCGTGGTCTTGCCGGCGCCATTTTCCCCGAGCAGCCCGAGCACTTCCCCCGGTCGCGCCTGAAACGACACCGCTTCCAGGGCGCGTGTGCCGCCCGCGCCGCCGGCAAAGTACTTGCCCAGCGCGGCGACTGCCACCCCAGCGGGCGACGCGGTCGCTGCGGCGCGCTGTCCGGCTCCGGGTTCAGCTTCGAGTCTCGTCGCTGGCAAGCTCATTTCCGCCACTGCCCCAGGC
>CATOGU010000148.1:0-15235 GCA_951799445.1 Pseudisothecium myosuroides | reverse complement strand
AGAGGGGAAAGCCCGACATTGTGGCGGTGAGTTTGGTGCGATCGCGGCTTGTGGCGTTGCTGGTTGCCGTCGTTCTGGCGGGTTGCGCGGCGTGCACGTCGTCATCTGTCAGGGGTGCGGGCGGGTCGCTCGGCCGGTGGTCTCGGCCAGCCAGGTCCGTCGGCTGCTTCGACGAATGGTCCACGGTCGGGGCCCGTCGCTCCGTTCCGCGATGTCGCTCTCAGCGTCCTCGGTTCGGACGTGTGGGCTCTTGGAACGCGCGGCTGCGGCAGCCGGAGCTGCCCTAGGCTGCTGCACAGCACCGACGACGGTCGCTCGTGGCGGGCGCTCAGGCTTCCGAGAGTCCGCGTTGCGATGCCCTTCATCGATACGACTGCCTGCGCGGTGCCGTGTGTTGACATGGTCCACTTCACGTCAGCGAAAGTCGGGTACCTGGCCGGTGGGGCGAGCCTGGACCAGGCGGGGTAACGAAGCTTTGTTCCGCACCGGCAATGGCGGGCGCAGCTGGCACCGGCAACCGGGCGGCGCAGACGGACTGGCCTTCGACGACAGCACCGTGCTGCGTCTCGTTGCACTCGCTCACTGCACCCTGTCGTGCCGCTACGAGGTCGAGACCGCACGAGACGGTCGCCTCCCGTGGCGCGCAGTGCGACTTGACGGTCCCTATGGTGATCCGAGCATCGGCGGTCCTCACCGCGACCAGTCACGACGCCTACGTGCAGACCTTCGGTCACCAGGCCGGCGGCGGTGACGCACGCTCGGTGCTGTGGTCCTCCACGAACTCGGGCGCCTCGTGGAGCAACCGCGGCGAGCCATGCCCACAAGCGTCACGACACAGCCGCGGGTCTCGGGTGAGGTCGATGGGTTCGTCCTCAGCGCGGCCACCGACCGGTCGGTCGCGGTTGCCTGCGAACCCCGAGTCCAGAACGACCACGCCTTTCTCATCATCTCGACCGACGGCGGAGCGAGTTTCCGGCGACTGGGTCCGCTGCCAAAGAATTACATTGACGGGTTCGCGGTCCTCAATGAGCACACGATCATCAGCATCGTCGGAGACCGTGGAGCCGAGCACGTGGAGCTCAGCCGAGACCGCGGTCGACACTGGATGCTGGTGGCCGGTGCTGGCCGTTCTCCAACCTTTCGGCCTCGTCGGGCGACGTTCATTTCGTCGGACGCAACGGGCGCGAGCTCTACTCCTTCCACGATGCCGGCCGAACCCTGCACCGCAAGCCCCATTCGGATGTGATCCGCCGTTACCAGGTGACCGGGCCCGGACCGGGGCGCCCGCGGCGCGGCAGCGCATAGAACGCGGTACGAGAGCGCGGCAGCGGGCGATGCGATGTACACCAGATCGTGGGCTGCGTCATGTCTTGGGTGTGAGCCATACCTGAAGTTGAACGATGCCTTGCGGCAAGGCGTTCGACGCGGTGGCGAGGGTTGCGGCTGACGACCGCGACTTCGGCGGGCACGTCGGGCTGCGCTTGTCTATCGAGGTCGATGCCGCCGGCTGCGGTCAGCGCGGTCAGTGAGCCAGGAGATGTTTGCTGAAGCAGCAGCGACTTCATTTTCGTGTTGGCGCTGTCTAGTTGTTGGCGCGTGTAGCGGGACCGTGCGACGCAGAGATCGGTTCCGTAAGCGGGTGTGTGAGGGCTGTGCGGACGGGCCCGGTCGCGCCGGCGGTGATGACGTAGGGGACTCGATGGTGGCGGGACGGCAGGAGGTAGGCGATCTCTATGACCTTGGCCGGGTGGGAGCGTTTGTAGACGCGGATCGGGTCCAGGCTGCGGTATGTGGTCGACCATCCGCCGGCTGGCGGGGCTGCACGGGCGGGTCTGTGTAGATCTGGTCGCGGGCGGGCGTCCGTTGCGATCTGGTGGGTGACGGTGAGCGTGTGGTGGCGGTATTTCCCGGTGAGCTGGGCGAAGCCGTAGATCTTGTCGCCCTGCTGCTTGCGACCGGCGAGGTTGGTGAGGTCGGCGCTGTGCAGGTCGACCCCGTCTGCGCAGTAGCGGAAGTACGGGTCGCCGGCACTGACGGTGGCGTTGTCAAGAAACGGGAGCGGATCGCAGAAGCGCACGGCGCGTCCCGGTAGCGCCAGGACTTCGCCGACGCCCCGGACGGTGTCACCGTCGCGCAGTACGTAGTCATGGACGTGCCCGGAGCCCACGATTGACCCTGACGGGAACGACTTCCGCTTCACGCTGCCTGTCGCGGGAGTGACCGTTTGTCGGTGCCCAACGACGATGGCCACGCCGACGCTGACCAGCAGGATCAACAGGACGACAGCTGTCACAGCCAGGGAGCGTCGCCGCCCGGGGGGCTGATACTGCGGCATCGACACGGCAGGCGTGCCCGCGCGTACCGCAGCAGCCCAGTCGCGGAAATTTGCATCGATCTGGTCGACAGGGTCGTGATCGTTCATCGCTCCTCCAGCAGTGCGCGCAAGGCAGATCGTGCGGCAGCCAGGTGCGCTTTCACCGAGCCCGGGCGAATCCCGAGGATGCGGCTGACGTCGGCCACCGACAGATCGGCGAGGTAGTACAAGGCCACGGTCTGTCGTTGGCGCCGGGGCAGCGTCGCGATCGCAGCCTCGACCCGAAGACGGTCCGTCGTGCGCTGGTCTGCGTTAGCAGCGGTCAGTCGAGCGGCAGACACGGTCTCCGGCCCTGTCAGCAGCGCACTGCGAGGGTGGCGCATCCGGTGGCGGCGTGCGCGCTCGAGCAGGATGGTGATGAGCCACGGGAGCGCGGCACCCCGCTCAGGCGAGTAAGTCGCCCACCGCTGCCACGCGCGAAGTAACGTCTCCTGAACGACGTCCTCGGCATCAGCGGACTCCACAACCCGCCCCGCGACCGCGCGAAGTTTGGTCAGGTGGGGCGCGACCCACACCTCGAAGTCACCCGCGGCGCGGACGGTGCACGCTTCAGAGGCCCCGCCCCCCGCGTCCATCCCCACGCCTATAGATACTCCTGCCAGCGGCCGATCGGTTTAGTCGGCACCCGGCGGCGCGCAACACGGGACGACAGCGCGGTTCCGCAGGGGAGGTGTCACTGTCAGCCATGAGCTGCGTGCTCCGGTACTGGCCCAACGGGGACGTGCTCGCCGGCGAAGTCGTTGTAAAGCAACCCGCTTCGTTCCGACCTAGGGCGATGTCGTCGAGCTGCCGGGCCCCGGTAATGACTGGTACTCCGTCCAATCCGTCGTTCTACAACTCGGACCGGACGGCGACGTCTCGCTCGCCCTCGTCATGGTCGACGACTTCTAGCCGCGCCGTGAGCAAATAGCCTGAACGCATGAGTACTGGGGATTGGGAAGACTGCGTCGACGCACTCTGGGCCGATGACGCAATCGATGACCGGGAACGCATCGACCGCATGCAGGTTATTGCCCGCACCGCACCGCACCCTGCCGTCGGCGCGTTCGAGCTCGGCGGCCTTCGACTCTGGCGGCCGGGAGGCCGAGGCCGACGTCCACTACGCAGCTGCGACCGCCGCCGGCCTCGACACTGTCGATCCCGAACGGGGCTGCGCAACTGATCGTGCAACACGCCTCGACCCTGCGGAATCTCGGCGGATCGACGAGGCGATCGCGATGCTTCGCAACGCACCCGAGCACCCGACCACCGGTGCCGCGCCGAAGGGTGTTCCTTGCTCTCGCTCTGTACAGCGCCGGCCGCCACGACGAGGCGCTTCGGGTCGTGATCGAAGCGATCGAACCGACCCTTCCTCGCTACCACCGGGGCGGTCAGCGCATACGCCAAGGCCCTGACCGAGGACTGAGAGGTCTTCGACCGCGAACCGGCCCCTCTCACCGCCCGGCCGAGCTGGTCCCGCATCGCTGAGGGCAACCTGAACGCAGGTGGCCTCCCGGGTGGGGGACCCGCGACGGTCGGGCCGAAGCCGACCGTGCTGTCATCGGCAGAGGGGCAACACTCGATGAGAGCGCAGCAGCGCTGACCGCGGCATCGCACTACGCGGCGCGGACACCCGGCAGCCTTCAATGCTGCACGGGGGCGGGGTCGTCGTTCTGGCCGGTGGGCGTCTCGAACGCCCGCCGGCCGGCTGCGTGGTTGTCTACTACACACCAGAGCACCCAAGTAGCCGGAAATGCGAAGCCGTAGAGGACGGAATGGAAGAAGCTCTCACCGCGCTCGCGGCTGCCCATTGACGTCAGCAACGCGAGCGGGCTCCAAGCGCACAGCAGGAAGATCAACAGTGGTTCAACATTCAGAGCGCTCGGGTCAGCCTCTCGTCATGCCAGATCGTGGGGGCGTTAGGTGTCCAGGCGCAACCTTTCACGCGCGCGAGCGTCGAGCAGCCGAACCAGTTCATCCCTGACGCTGCCGGCAGCGCAATGTAACCGGGGGACCGCCCGCAAGGTGCCATGAGAGCCCAGCGTGAGCGTGCGCTCGAGGATCCTCTGTGAGACGGTCGGCCCGTGTCCTTCGAGGTTTTCTTCCAGCGTTTCAGAGGGGGCGACGCCGATCAGGCGGTGGTGACGAGATGAGACAGGTGCTCGCACCCCACGTCGTCCGGGTGGAACCTGAGCGTAATTTCGCGTCGATCGAGTTCGGCGACGGCTCAGCGGATGTCTACCTGAGCGAGTCCGGCATGATGGCCAACCGCATCAGTGGCGGGGGACCCGTGGGACTTGCTGCTTGATGGAGCAAGGGCTGCGCGGTGGGTCATCCTTCCAGTGGGATGCCCCACCTGCATTACGGACAATGCGCAACGAGTGGATTTGCCCGGAAGGTCTCGCCGAGGAAGTTTTCCTGGTGACGAGCGGCCTTGAACTGCTTGCGGTTATCCGATCCGCCTGAGCCGACGGGTGTGCTCATCGGTACGACCGCCGGCGGCGTGGCATGAACGAGCTTGAGCGCTCAACGGCACGAGCGGGCGGACGGCGCACTACAGGGCGGTTCGCCGAGGTAGGTCTAGCCGCAGACAACGTAACGTCCGTGCTCCCCGCGTGACTCGAAGAACAAGGGGGACTGATCGCAGGGTGTCGAGCAGCGTTCCTGTCGACGGTCACGTGCCAAGCTTCCTTCTCTCGAGTTACTCGCGCGACCGTCTCCTTGGTCTGGGGCGGTACCACCAAGCTGGTGATGGTCCCGTTCCGGTCCCGAGAGCACGACAGGGCACCGAGCGAACCTGGGTCCGTGTTGTCGAGACGCTTGGCATATTCGAGTGCGACTGCGCCTGGGGTATCAGGCGCGGCTGAGGTGCAGGACACGCACAACAGCGTGATCAAAGAGCACCGGCCAGAGCACCGGCGGATCGCGCAGCCAAGCGCATTTGGCCTCCCGCCAGCAGCTCGGTCCCCGGCGGAGCTCTTATCGCAACGCCTTCTCACACAGGCCCGGCATTCACAGTGCTTGCGCTTTCTCGGGACGTCTACAGCAGAAGAAGAGCGCGGCGGTGCCCACCGCGACGTGAGACCGTGGCATAGCAGCGTGGTGGCTGCGCTCACCAGTGAGAGCGCGGCAGCCGCAATGCGCCCGGCTGGATAGTCACCTGCGAGCGCCAGCTGTGCGAGGCTCGTTGCATGTCGAACATCGACGATCTTCGGGAATTCCGCGCCTGGTGCGCGGAACGCCCTCATATCGAGGAATACATAGTGTCGGCATGGAACGACAATAAGACCAGGACCACTCACCTCTTGTGGGCCGGGGCGCCCGAAGAGCTGGCGGCTCTGCACAGTGAGGCGACTCGGCTTCGGATCAAGCTCCAAGTTCGTCAGTCCCGGTACACGCCCAAGCAGATCAGCGCCGCCGCCGACGCCGTGTTCGACGCGATAGAGGAACTTGCCCAGTCGAACTTCGACCTGACGGGCATCGCACTCGACGCTGATCCCGAAGGACTCGAGATCTATGGCAACGACACCCGCCAGCCGAGCGCTGAGGGCTGACGCGCCGCTCGATCCCCAGATTGGTGAGCGCAGTACGGGAGTACCTCGCCGGACTTGACCGTATCCGGAGCGTCATCGCGGCCGAAGACATTCGCCTCAACCCTGGAGAGCACGCCGACCCCCTGGTGTAGCGAGGGTCCAGCCACCGGCGGTGCGACAAGTGAGAGGCCGGAAGCTGCTCGACGCGGCTATGAGCGGGCGCTTCAGGGGTTATGCGAGCGCTTGATTACCCGTGCTGGGACTGGGGCCGCCGACGCAAGGCTTGGCGAGGGGCACTCGGTCCATCGTGCAGGTTGATATGCCGCTGACGAAGACGAATTGACCGACCGGGCGATCGCCGGCCGGAGATCGTTACCTCGACCTTTCCACGCGCCATCACCCTCGAGCCCGCCTTCGGACGTTGTGCCAACACGATGCTCGCAGGTCGGCGGCTGCGCGAAGCGTCGAACCGGACCGTTCTGAGCCCTGCTGCCTGCAACCGAACGAGAGCGACTCGCCCAGAAAGCCCGGTCACCGACGGGACTTCTGCTGTGGCTCTGCCGGCCGACGGCGAGCTGAACGCAGTCGATGAGGACGTGGTTCGCGCACCGGTTGTCCGACCGGGTGAAACTCGTGCCGGTACAAGCCGTCGCAGCGACAAGCATGACCCCGCAGAAGGCGAGCAGGGACAGCCTCATACCTGCAGGACGCTATCGCTACCCAACTACGTTTCATCTGAGAATCCGGAAACTGCTCGCGGCCCCCAGCGGCCGACTGCCCGCAGCGCGGCATGGAGCAGGTTTTGAGGCCACCAACCGCAGCGCTATCGTTCCGGAGCCGGTGCATGGGTGGTACCTACGAGCACGTGTGGCGACGGGCGTCCGGGCCACGATGCTCGCGTGGAGTTCATATGAACCCGGATGGCCGGGCTGCCGGCGTCTCTGATCTCGCTGGATTGTCGTAGCGAAACGACTGATTCGACGAGACTGCCGACGGCACTAATCTGGCCTCGTCGCCCGCGCAGGAACGGCACTGCCCTGGAATGGTCCCGGGTTCGATATGGGAGAATGATGTTTCGACGTATCTCGTCCCGAATTGTATTCATGGTCGTCGCCGGTGTCTTGATGGTTGGTCTGGCCACAGGTGTCACCTTCGCGGTGACCACGTCGTCGGCCGGGGTGAAGGCGTGCGTGAACGGCCGCGCCGACCTTGCGCTGTTGAACAAGGGCAAGTGCCCTCACGGATACAGTGCAACCACGATCAGCAAGCAAGGACCGAAAGGTAGGACCGGGAAGACCGGAGCGATTGGGCCACGTGGCGCGCGGGGTGCTCCGGGCGCGAACGGGGTCGAGCACGCGTTGTTCGACTCGACCGATGATGGTGCGGCGCTGCCCTCCGGCACCCGGTCGGGCAGCCTCACGATTCCCGGGCACACGAAGGTAGGAACGTTGTTCCCGGGTACCGGCGGGCAAATACATGATCACCGCGTCCGCCACCGTCAGTGCGACGGACGACGCCAGCGGCCTCTATGACTGCGTTACGACCGCGACGCAGAGCACCGGCACGCCGAGCGGGCAGGCCGGTGAATGGGAGAGCACACTCGACGCTGACGCCACCTCGACGGCTGCTCTGGTGGGAGAGGTGTCATTCACTGCCATCGGCGCGGTGTCGATCGACTGCTACAACTACGCCATCTCCCCGAACGTCGGCGAGGTCGATTTCGCGAGGATCGCGCTGGTTCCGGTGAGCAGCCTCACCGCTACCACTGGCTGAGGCCTCCCGCTATCAGCCGGGCTCGGGGCCATTTGAGCTCATACGGACGCTTGCATCCTGAACATCAGATCCCGGTTGAGGACCGGGTCTCGTCTGCGTCAGCTTCGAACCCGACGGCAACGACGGCTTCGAGCTGCGGCCGTGTCTTGACCGCTATGACCAGCTACCCGAGGACGTGTCGATGCTGGACAGCCTGGGTGCAGATCTTGACGAGTTCGTGCAGCGTCCTCCACCGAGCCGTTGCGTATCACCTACCTGCTCACTAGCGACCGTGGTCACGCCGAGGATCTGGTGCTCATCGGCATGGTCGCGTGGGACGAGCGGGGTGGCGCTGGCGGCATGCGCCGCGAGCTTCTGCTCAACAGGCTGCCTGCTGGATGGCGGCGAGGTCTCCCGGGAACATGGGCTTGGCATGACCGGGACGGGGGTGTCAGTGGCGCCTCGATTAGCGCGACCGGGACGTCGTCGATTCCGAGTCGAATAGCGGCCGCAATGCGGTGGTTGCCATCGAGGGCAGCGAAGGTGGAGTTGTACACCATGCGCAGCGGCACCCGGATGCCATGAACCCGGATGTCATCAGTCAGTGCGTCCAGGTGGCTCGGTGTGTCCACCAGACCCGAGCCAATGAGTTCGCGGTCAACGGCGCGGTACCGAGCGACGAGAACCGTGGGCAGCCACCTCACCACTTCCTGCACCCGATCATCATGCATCAGTAGCCGCCCGCGCACCTCGCCTCGGCTGCAATTCCGACGGACGCGATCGCCTGCGAGCTGATGAACGCCGCCGGGCGACCATGCCGATGAGCGCGCTCATAGGAGCTGTAGGCACGGGATGGTGCGGATGGACAAGGACGGGCAGAGCTGGGGCTCGTTGGTTGCGAGCGATCAATGGCGCGTCGCGCAGCCGGTAGCCACCCGGCGACCTAGGGCGGAGCTGGACCTAGCCGGCCCGACGCGCGTTCGCGGCAGCGAGGAGGCGGGAGTCTGAGACCAAGGCACGGGCGACCGCGATGCTCGGGTGGGGGCCGTGGCGGTTTTGCAGAAAGAAAAACCTGGATGGTGAAGGGGCCATGCACGCGCGATGCTCCGACAAGTGCTCCGCCGTCTAGCCGACTCTGGTCGGGCAACGTCGAGTGCACCCGCGCGACGTTCACAACCAAGGTGGTCGGCCGGTTCACGCAAGCCACCTCACGCTGTTCAACGTTCGATTGCCCCGAATGGTGCGACACCGTTTCGTTCATTACCGGTTTGCAGCCAGGAACTGCACGGACGTACCGCGGTCTGCGACCCTGGCAGGAACGGCGAAGCTGGCCGAGCATGCCACCTTGCATGGCGATACGAGTAGGACTGCCGGCCCGTACAGCGTGACCGTGCTGCCGTGTCGTCCGACATTGAACGTCTGGCCGACCCCATCGAAGGCCGGCGCATGAGCCGAGTTCAACGTAGGCACGGGCGAGACAGCCGCCGTTGCCGAGCGATGGGCGGCCGCTGGTGTCGCGGTGGAGTGACGCACGAGACCGACAACAACCGCTGCGACTACTAGCGCAGCGCCGAGGCCGACGCCGGCGCGCCACTGCCAATTGGTCGTCCGCAGCCCCGGGAGTTCCTCGTCGCCGAAGTCGGTGCCGCCCTCAATCATGGTAGGAGCGAGCAGTCTCGCGAGAAGGAGCGTTGAGCAAGCCGAGGTCGTGCAAGCGGTCAGCGCAAGCAATCAAGACCGCGATGGCAGCGATGAACCGCATGGCTCAACTATGTGCCGGTTTGCACCAGTGTCAAGCGCGCTACGTACGTGGTCTCGGCTTCCAGCCGAACGGCCAAGGCCATGGCGGCGTCCAGGTTGACCGCGCACGCGGCGGCCGTCATTGGGCCAGCTCCCGAGCGGTCGAACCCTGGCGAGGGTTGAGCGACCTAACCGGCGCGGACCCGTCGAAGAGTCGAGGTCGTCTCGCAGCTGTGATCTTGGGTAGCTTTCCCTGGCTGTGTCGGCGTGTTCTGGGGGGGGCGAAGTGGGCGTTCGGGTCGCGGCTGTTGTCGTACCGGTGACGGTGCTCGGTGCCGCATTCATGATTCCGGGTAGCGCGAGCGCGGCGACCAGGACGGTGGACCGATGGTCGTCGGAGGCGGCCGGCGCAGGGCAGATCCCCCGTAGCGTCGAGATGCTGGATCAGCTTCCGATGTCCGGGGGCCGGCAAGGTCCTCGAACGCGAGCTCCGCGCTCGACTCGGCCTGTGAGCAACGTTGTGGGACTGGCCAGACGGACGAGAGGAGAACGATCATGCTGACGACTGCGCAGATCGAGGTAGGACAGCAGCGCACGGCCGAGACCCTGGCGGGGGCCGGCATCGTGCTGACCGAGCACGAGCGCGCGCAAATCGAGGTCTCGGACTTCGGCCTGGGGGATCTGGAGCGCACCGGCCTGCAGCTCGTCGTCTACGTGAACACCGACAGGGTCTGCGCCAAGGACCTCGTCCTGCTGCCCGGCCAGACCTGCCCGGAGCACCGGCATCCGACGGTGAACGGCGTGCCGGGCAAGGAAGAGACATTCCGCGTCCGCACCGGCACGGTGTACCTGTACGTCGAAGGGCCGCCGACGAGTCAGCCGGCCTGCTCACCGCCGCGCGCGGAGCGAGGGGTCTACACCGCGGCGCACGAGATCGTGCTGCACCCGGGCGAGCAGCACACGGTCGCCCCGGACACCCTGCACTGGTTCCAGGCCGGTCCCGAAGGCGCGATCGTGTCGGAGTTCTCGACCCGTTCGACCGACGAGTCGGACGTCTTCACCGACCCCGACATCAGCCGGATCACCGTGGTCACGGACGAGCCGACGTGACCGACGGGGGCAGCCGGACGTGTGCCGCCCGGTGGGTCACAGGGGGCTCAATCCGCATCGTCTCGTCCGGTTAACAGGCGAGTCGGGCGGTCGGATAAGTTGGGCACAACCCAACTCGTCGAGTCGGGTGACACCGTCCGGGGGGGACTTGTCTGATGCAGATGTTCACGAGGTCGGTGAGCTGCCCGCTGTGCGGCGCGCACGCGAGTGTGACCCTGGTCGAGGACCGGGACCCGCTGCGCGATTCCGAGGGACACGAGATCCGCTTCGAGTGCAGCGCCAAGCGCCACTCGCCGACGGACGCGCAGCTGCTCGGGCTGTGGGCGGCGGCCCGCGCGGGTGCGAACGCGTGACCAGCTCACAGGCCGTCGTCTCGATCGACCCGGAGTCCGAGCAACTCGTCCGCGACCTTGCCGACGCGCGGGCGAAGGTCGAGAACCTGGAGCAAGCCCTGACGACCGCCCGCGTGATAGGCGCCGCGGTGGGCATCGTCATGGCGACGAGCAAACTCACCTATGACGCAGCTTTCGAGGCCCTGGTGACCTACAGCCAGCAGCGCAACTGCAAGCTTCGACACGTGGCGGACAGGGTCGTGCTCACCGGAGAACTCTGACGGTCGTCACGCGTGGGTCCGCATGCCCGCCGCTGCCCACAGCTTCAGCATCTCGGCCTCGGGCAGCGTGTGCGGCTCGGCGTGGCATTCGAATCGGATCTCGTGTCCCTCGGTACCGCGAAGGGGATCACGGTCCTCGATCAGGGTGATGGTGCTCTGCGCGCTGCACAACGGGCACGCGACTGTTCTCGAGACTGTCTGCACGATGTCCTCCGGCAAGAACACGGCGCCGCCCGACTTGAGCCGGGTGGTCAGGTGATCATGTCATTTTCCTGGACGGGGACAGGCGCCGTCAACCGCTGCACGTTTCCGGGCGCCCTCGGGAGCCACCCGTGTTCGACGATCAGTGGCGGCCGCGTGTTCGCGAAGTCCACCACACGACGGAAACAGGGCTCGCCCACCGCACGGGCAGCGTTCGCGACGGGCGAGCCCTAGATCAGCTGAGGCCGAGCTGGGTCAGCTGAGGCCGAGCTGGGTCATGATGCCGACCTCGTCCGTGCTTCCCCATCGTTCGGTCATCTTGCCGTCGGCGAACTTGCTGATCTGCACACCACGCACTGCAATCGACTTGCCGGTGGCGTCATGGCCTTGGAACGGTCCCTGGTGGGTGCCGGTCAGGGTGTACGCGAACGCGACCTGGTCATCGTCGGCGACCAGGGTCTGCACGTCGACGTGCAGGTCCGGGAACGCTGTGCGCATATCGGTGAAGAGCGCCTTGAAACCGTCCGGGCCGGCAACCTGGCCGGGTGCCGGGTCATGATCGACGCTGTCGGGGGCGACAAGGTCGTCGAAGGCGTCGAGGTTGCCGGTGTTCACGGCCTCGCCGAACGCCTGCTGGGCTTCTACGTTGTGCTTTTTGTCGAACATGGGTTTGAACTCCTCGTTACGTGGGTGAGCGGTGCAGCGGACTGAGTTGCGGGCGCGGGTCAGGGGTGCAGGAGCACCTTCGTCCAACCGTCCTTGCGGTCGTCGAAGTTGGCGTAGCCCTCGGCGGCCTGGTCGAGGTTCAGCTCGTGCGACACGATCAGGCCGGGGTTGAGCTTGTCGCGGTGGATCAGGTTGCGCAGCTGGCGGTTGTACTGCTTGGTGTTGCACTGGCCGGTGCCCATGGCCTGGCCCTTGAAGAAGAACGTGCCGAAGTCGAAGCCGAACTGGCCCTTCTTGGCCATGTCGTCCTTCGCGGACGGGTCCTCGGGGACGAACACGCCGACGACGCCGATGCGGCCCGTCGGACGGACGGCGGCGATGAGGCTGTTGATGGTGATACCGGGCTTCTCGTGGCCATCGTGGTCGTGGGCCTGGTACCCGACCGCTTCGACACCCTTGTCGGCACCTTCGCCGCCGGTGGCGTCGAGGATCTGTTGGACGGCGTCGCCGGCACTGTCGTCGATCGGGGTCGCGCCGATGGCCTCGACCAGCTTCAGGCGGTCGGGCTGGCGGTCGACGACGAAGACCTGGTCGGCGCCGCGCAGATCAGCTGACATGGCGGCCATCAACCCGACCGGTCCGGCGCCCCAGACTACGACGGACTCGCCGATGCCGACCTGGGCCAGCTCGGTGCCGTGGTAGCCGGTGGGCAGGATGTCGGACAGCATGACGTAGTCGTTCTCCTTCTCCCGCGCGTCCTCGGGCAGCACGAGGGCGTTCCAGTCGGCGTAGGGCACGCGCAGCAGCTCGGGCCTGCCCGCCGTTGTACGGGCCCATGTCGGCGTAGCCGTAGGCAGCGCCGGCGTTGCCGGGGTTGGCGGTGAGGCAGAAGCCGGGTGTAGCCCTGCTCGCAGTTCTTGCAGAACCCGCAGCCGATGTTTGAACGGCAGCACGACCATGTCGCCGACCTTGACCCGGTCGACACCGTCGCCGACCTCGATGACCTCGCCCATGTTCTCGTGGCCGAGGACCTTGCCCTCTTCGACGTCGGTGCGGCCCTCGTACATGTGCAGGTCGCTGCCGCAGATGTTCGTCGTCGTGATCTTGATCAACGCGTCGGTGGGACGCTCGATCGTCGCGTCGGGGACCTCGTCCACCGAGACGTTCTTCGGACCCGTGATAAACGAGCGCGCGCATGCTTCTCCTTCGTCGGCAACCCGGGGTGCGGGACGGCGAGCTGTTGCACACGTGCCTGCGGCGCCGCCGAAGCGGCCCGGTGGAATTCCCCTCGCTCGTGTGCTTACCCGCTTTCGGGTTGCGCACAACCGTCCTGCTGGACGGAAAGGACGCAGCGGTAGAGCTGGGGCGGCGCCGAACGAGGAGGTGAGGCACCCGACGACGTCGCGCGAGTGGTCCTCGCTCTGCATCGCCGCGTGCTGTCGTCCCCTCGTGCGGGGTAGGCCCAAAATGATCGACAACTTCCGAGGAGACTTGATGAGCGAGCACGACCAGCCCCAACCTTGACGACGTCCTGCCGGTGGACGAGCAGGCGACGCCTGATCATCACGCGCACGGCAAATCGCCCAAGCACCTGAACGACGAGGAACTCGAGCACCGCACGGAGCAGGAGCGCGATGAGGTCGGCGCGGCCCGACTACGTGCCCGACGAGGTCCCGTCCGCCGAGGCCTGAAGGCAGCCTGATGCCGTACGAGGTCATGAGCAGCGAGGTCCGCTACCGCGGCGCCATCGTCGACGTACGGGTTGACTCGGTGATCATGCCGGGACGGCTCGGCCACGGAGCGCGAGGTCGTCGAGGCACGCCGATTCCGCTGCGATCGTGGCCCTCGACGACGAGGGGCGGGTGCTGCTCATCGAGCAGTACCGGCACCCCTTCGCCGAGCGGATGACCGAGCTGCCGGCCGGCCTGCGCGATCCGGCCGACCCCGACCTGCTGCGGACGGCGCAGCGCGAGCTGCGTGAAGAGGTGGGCCTCACCGCCGACCGGTGGGAACGCCTGCTCGACCTGCGCACCTCGCCCGGCATCATCACCGAGGCGGCCACGGTGTTCCTCGCGAAGGGTCTGCACTAGGGCGACACCGAGCCCGACGCGGGCTCGGAGGAGACCGACATGCAGGTCCGGTGGGTGCCGCTCGCCGAGGCCCTCGACGACGTGCGTCGGGGGCGGATCACCGACGCCATGGCCGTCGCCGGCCTGCTCGCGACCGCCGCGCGCCGGTTCGACCGGGCTGACGAACGAGCCGGCTGAGGCCATGTGGCCCTCGGGCCCACCGGTGAAGGTGGCGTCCGACAGGCTGTTCTCGGCATCGGACGCGCGTTCTCGTGCGGTCCGGCCGTTGTACGTCAGGACGTCGGAGCAGTTTGATGCGCGTCAGGTACCCGTGCCCGCCGGGTCACTGACGGCGAGCAGCACGTCGCCCACGACCCGGCCCGACGACAACAACTCGCCGAGCTCGGCTTCTTCGTCGGCCGCCACCTGCCAGCCGGATTCGGTTCCGTGCTCGTCCTCGACCCGCGCCCGAACCGCCTGCTCGCGGGCGTCCCACCCGTCGGGGGCGTCAGGCAGGTCATCGAGACAGATGCGCTCGAGCAGCTCCAACCCGGCCGCGGCGAGCAGGTCCCCGAGCCCGGCGCGCAGGGGGAAGTTGTTCCCGGGCCGGTGGGTGCTCCAGCTCGCGGTCGACGCCGTAGACGACCATCCCCAGCACGCCACCGGGACGCAGCACGCGCCGCAGTTCGCGCAGCACGGCGAGGTGGTCCGCCGTCGTGCACAGCACGCCCAGGCTCCAGGCGGCGTCGAACGAGCCGGTGCGGACGGGCAGTGCCGCGGCCCCCGCACAGAGCGTGTCGAACCCCGAACAGTCCGCGCGCCGCGCGGCAGGCGGTCATCTCCGGCTCGACGAGCACCGGCCGTATCCCGTGTTGCTCGGCGGCGAAGCGGGCGGGTCCGCCGATCCCGGCACCGACGTCGAGCAGTCGGGGTACCCGGACGGTGGGGCAGCCGCTCGAGCAGCCATCGCATGGCGCCCGGGCCGCCCGACCCGCGGCAGGTGCCCGGAACGAGATGGTCCGGCCCGAGCTCGCGGGCCGCCTGCGCCGTCCAGTCGGCAACCGTGCCGAACTCCTCCGACGTCTCGTCGTCGCCGCTCACGTGGCCTCCGCCCGCACGCGCGCGCCGATCCGGGCCTTGACCCCGGCCGCGAACTCGAGACCACGTCCGGACCCTAGGCCGGACAGGTTGACGCCGG
>CATOGU010000146.1:0-39182 GCA_951799445.1 Pseudisothecium myosuroides | reverse complement strand
CGTTCTTATTTCTGTCATCCCGAGAGGGTGTATAGAAATTGTCTTTCCGGGGTGGATGGCGACCTCCGGGCGCCATTGGTGCCAAATTGGCGGCGTCCGCCGCCTGAAATGCTTGGCCACCTACGCGGCGAATGGGCACCAATGGCGCCCGGAGGTCGCCATCCACCCCGGAAGTCCAAGCCGCATCGTAATTTTCTATACACCCTCTGAGCGGAGTGTAACGGAGTCGAAGGACCTCTCATGTGGTACCCGTTCTGCATCCGCACCGGCGCACGGCCCAAACCCGCGCTGCTGCCACGTTTCAGCGCGTAGCCATCAACTGGGGAGCATGTGTACCCGCTTGAGAGGTCCTTCGACGTCGTTTCACTCCGCTCAGGATGACAGAAAAGAAGATGACGGCTCACCCAATCATGAATCAGCGCAGGCGGGTCTAACCAGTAGATAGCAAGCCCACCCACGAAAACAGGCGATCCCGTAGGATCGCCTGTTGCTCAGCCGGGATCGAGACCCCGATTATTCCAAGGCCGCCTGCGCCGCCGCGAGGCGGGCGATGGGCACCCGGAACGGGCTGCAACTGACGTACGCCAGCCCCAGGCGATGGCAGAACTTCACGCTCGACGGTTCGCCGCCGTGCTCGCCGCAGATACCCAGCTTGATGTCGGGGCGGGTCTTGCGACCCAATTCGGTCGCCATCTCCATGAGTTTGCCCACGCCCGTCTGGTCGATGGACGCGAACGGGTTGACCGGCAGGATTTCCAGTTCCGCGTAATGCGGCAGGAAGCTGCCCGAATCGTCGCGGCTCATGCCGAGCGTCGTTTGGGTCAAATCGTTCGTGCCGAAGGAGAAGAACTGCGCGCTCTCGGCGATCTTGTCCGCCGTGACGCAGGCCCGGGGGATTTCGATCATGGTGCCGACGAGGTAATCGAGCTTCTTGCCCTTCTTTTCCTTGGCAACCTCGGCGGCCACCCGGTTGACCACGTCGATCTGGAGTTGCAACTCACGCGAGAAACCCACCAGCGGGATCATGACCTCGGGCTTCACCTTGATGCCCTCAGCCTGGACCTCGGCGGCGGCCTCGAACACGGCGCGCGCCTGCATTTCGCTGATCTCGGGGTAGCTCAGGCCGAGACGGCAGCCGCGATGACCGAGCATCGGGTTGAACTCGTGCAGTTCGCTCACGCGCTGGGCGATCTTGGCGGCATCGACGCCGAGCTTCTTGGCGAGGTCCTCCTGCGCCGCCTTGTCGTGCGGCAAGAACTCGTGCAAGGGCGGGTCGAGGAAACGGATCGTCGCTGGGTAGCCCTTCAATTCGCGGAAAATGCCCGCGAAATCGGCCTTCTGGTAAGGCAGCAGCTTCGCCAGGGCGGCGCGGCGGCTGGTCTCGTCCTCGGCGAGGATCATTTCGCGCATCGCGTCGATGCGGTCGCCTTCGAAGAACATGTGCTCCGTGCGGACGAGGCCCACGCCCTTGGCGCCGAAAGCGATGGCGTTGGCGACCTGATCCGGCGTGTCGGCGTTGGTGCGGATGTCGAGCTTGCGGAACTGGTCCGCCATTTTCATCAACGCGTCGAACTGCTGGAACGCGAGGCTGTTCTTGCCGTCGAGCGTCTTGGACACGAGCACCTGCACGACTTCCGACGGCGCGGTTTTCACCTCACCCGCGAACACCTCGCCGCTGGTGCCGTCGATGGAGATGAACTCACCCTTCTTGAGGACGGTGTCCCCGGCGGTGACGGTCTTTTTGCCGTAGTCGATGACGAGGTTGCTCGCGCCGCAAACGCACACCTTGCCCATCTGCCGGGCCACCAGCGCCGCGTGCGACGAGACGCCGCCGCGCGCCGTGAGGATGCCTTCGGCGGCGATCATGCCGCGCAGGTCTTCCGGGCTGGTTTCGACGCGCACGAGGACGACCTTTTCGCCACGGTGCGCCATTTCAACGGCCTCTTCCGCGTTGAACACGATCTTGCCGCTGGCGGCACCCGGACCGGCGGGCAGGCCCTTGCCGATGAGTTTCGCGCCCTTGGCGGAGGCGCGGTCGAAGATCGGCGCGAGGATCTGACTGAGTGAATCCGCCGGGATGCGCTTCACGGCGTCTTCCTTGGAGATGAACTTCTCCTTTACCATCTCGACGGCGATGCGGACGGCGGCCATGCCGGTGCGCTTGCCGTTGCGGGTCTGGAGGATGTAGAGACGGCCATCCTCGATGGTGAACTCCAGGTCCTGCATGTCGCGGAAATGTTTCTCCAGCGTGTCGCGGACCTTGAGGAGTTGCTTGTAGCTGGCGGGCATTTCGTCGCCGAGCTGGATGACGGGCTTCGGCGTGCGGACACCGGCCACCACGTCCTCGCCTTGGGCGTTGATGAGATATTCCCCGTAGAACACCTTTTCGCCCGAGGCCGGGTCGCGGGTAAAGGCCACGCCGGTCGCCGACGTTTCGCCCATGTTGCCGAACACCATCGTCTGCACGTTGACCGCCGTGCCCCATTCCGCCGGGATACCGTATTTGCGGCGGTATACGATGGCGCGGTCGTTCATCCAGCTTCCGAACACGGCCCCGACCGACCCCTTCAACTGCTCGCGCGGGTCCTGCGGGAAGCTCTTGCCGGTGCGCTCCTTGATGAGGTCCTTGAACGCCTGGACCATCTTCTTGAGGTCCTCGACGGACAGGTCGCTGTCCAACTCGACGCCTGCCTTGTGCTTGATCTCTTCGATGACGACCTCGAACGGCTCGTGATCCTCACCGGGACGCTTCTGCACGCCCATGACCACGTCGCCGTACATCTGGAGGAACCGGCGGTAGCTGTCGTAGGCGAAACGCGCGTTCTGGGACTTCTCGGCGACGATCTCGACGGTCGTGTCGTTCATGCCGAGATTGAGGATCGTGTCCATCATGCCGGGCATGGAATCCCGCGCGCCGGAACGGACGGAGAGGAGGAGCGGGTTCTCGCTGCCGCCGAGCTTCTTGCCGACGGACTTCTCGATCTTGGCGAGCGCCTTTTCGATCTGGGCGTCCAGCTCGGGCGGATACGTCTTCTTGTTGTCGTAGAAATAGGTGCAGACCTCGGTCGTGATCGTGAACCCGGGAGGCACCGGCAACCCGATGCGGGTCATCTCGGCCAGGTTCGCGCCCTTGCCGCCGAGGAGCGGCTTCATGGAGCCGTTGCCGTCCGCGCCACCGTCGCCGAAATAGTAGACGTACTTGCCGGTCCTGGCCTTGCCTGCGGTCGGGGCGGTGGCCTTCACCTTGTCCATGTGCGTGACGGCAGCCCTGGGCTTGACGGCGGGCGCGGAAGCTTTCTTGGCCACGGCGGCGCGGCGGGCGGCAGCCACCTTGAACGCCGGACGGTCTTCCTGCCGGGCGGTCTTCACGGGCTTGGCCGCGACGAGCTTGGTGTGCGGCTTGGCGGGCTGCTTACCGGCAGCCTTGATGGCGAGCGAGGAGCCTTTCGCCTTGGGATTGCGCGGCGGCAGGGCGGGCGTCACCGCACGGGCTTTCAGAGCTTTGGGCGGGGTGGAACGAGAAGGGGCGGTTGATTTTTTGGTTGGCATGACGAAGGTCCGTAAAAGCAGGGAAGCAAAAAGGCGGATGGCGAGCTTATCCGCGTGGGCCGGGGTGTCAACGGTTAGCGGGACAATTTGCCCCTGGCTTTCTCCTTTACGTCCGTTCATGCGAACGTTTGACTGGCAGTGTGCCGCGCCAAATTCGTCAATTGGTCACCGATCTCGAACGGGCGGGGTTCACGCTCGTCAGCGGCGGCAAAGGCTCGCATCGCAAGTTCCGGCATCCGCGTTTCCCGGGAGCGGTAATTTCGAGTGGCAAAGACCGTGACGACGCGCATCATTACCAGGGGAGACAAGTTCGCAACGCCCTCCGCGAAACCGCCCGATGAAAACCGAAGACCGTTATCTCAAATTCGTGCGCTGGAGCGAACCCGATAGTTTCTACGTCGGGTATTGCCCAGACCTTTTCCCGTGGGGCGGCGTCTGCCATGGCGCGGACGAAGAATAAACCTATCGTCAACTGGGCGAATTCGTGCGCGAGGAAATTGGACAAATCACCGCTACGGGCCGCGAACTGCCGGCGCCCGCCACGCGCCCCATGCGCGAATTGGCCGACGTGTAGATTTCACGGTCGCCCCCGCGCGAACGCCTCGGCGCGCTCCACGTCTTGATAATAAGACTTGGTCATGTAGTCGCCGTTGAAGAAGTCCGTGCCCGAGCTGTGCAGGCTGGTCTTGAACTCGTGCGCGTTCAGGTCGGTCTTCGGATTGAACGCCACACCATCGAACGCGTTGCCGCCGAAAATGAACTTCGGCACCGCCCACAAGCGCCGGTCCCAGATCGTCCCGTCGTCCTTGGTGCGGAACGCCTCTGCCGCCGTCTTCGCCGCGATCCCCTCGCCCACGGATTCCTGCACCTGGGTGTCCGCTGCCTTGCGCCGGAGTACGAACTCTCCCGGTCTCCCCTCCCCCTGACCCTGGTACTGCTGGACCCGCCGCGCCTCGGCCTCGCGCCGGGTCTGTTGCGCCTGCGCGTCGAAGCGTTCCCGTGCCTGCGCTTGCGCCGCCACGAACGCCGCCGCTTTCCCGGCGTCGTAGTGATATGTCCGGCGTACCGTTTCGGGCAGGTCGGCGAAATCGACCTTCACCACCCCGGTCGCGTGTTCCCAGGTCACACCGTCCGGGTCGGCGCGGACCAGGCGGATCTCGTGGTAGGTGGTGCCTGAAAGCGTGGTCAGGTCTTCGCCGTGAAGCGGCGCCCGGAGAGCAAGGAGGATCAGCGTTGCACCGAGGAAGAGACGAACGGGAAATCCATGAATCTGCACGCGGTCTCGGACCAATTTAATTTCCCCACGTTCAACGTTTTTCGCTTGTCTGGAGTGCCGCCGAGGTGGAAAGATCAACCATACCTGATATAAGAAGTTTATTGGGATATGTTTATGCGAATCGCCTCATAAAACGCGTAAGGTGCCGATGATTATAGCGGCTGGTGGGGCAAGGCGAAAAAGGGAAACGTGTTCTGCGGGGCAACGTCGCTTGCGGTCACCCCATCGCTCAACGGCGAACCGTTCGACACGAAGGTTAGAAGGGTGTCGATGACGTCGTCCTTGAGGCGGCGACCGTTGGGAAAGCCGGCCTCCGCGTTGTCGCCACCGCCCGCTCCCGCATTGGAAATCGAAAGGTCCAAGCGCAGAAAATCTCCTCGTGTTGCCGCGATGCTACTCAGGATTCCAATATACGGATCGCTGGTGCCGACGGCTCGCAGGCTAGCGGCGAGGTCGGCGGCAAACTTCCCGGCGGCATCGTCCGTCGGTTTCGCGGCGTTGTATTCATCCTGACGGGTGGAGGGAACCAACAAGGCGTTGACGCCCCGGACGGCAACCCGATCCACGCTCGCCCAGCTTCCCTCGCTCAGGTAACCACCGGTTTTGACCGGGGTTTGCGGACGGCGCTTGGAAAGCACGTTGAGGCCGAGGCTCGAAGACGTTCCCTGGAGGAAACTCACCGGCACGCTGAGGGCAATGCCCAGGGTGTTGTACCCGGCGGAAGTGTTGCGGCCACGCCGGAGTAAGGATGCATTAGTGGCACCGTTCCGAGCGGAAGCAAGATACCGGTTCACCGCCACGAGATCACCGAAGAACGGGTCCGCCACGGGACCCGCAAAGAAGCGGACCCCGCTGTCCGACTGGGTCACGGTCGGCGAATTCGCCACCGTCCCCAGGGTCGCAGGCGTGGTCGGCGCCGAGAATTTGGCGCCTGGCGCCTTGACGTGGGCAGTCTGCGCCGCCCCGGGAGAACCGGGAGCGTCGAACGTGACCTTGATTTTCTGGTCCGCGCTGGCATCGCCGCTGTTCTCGATTTCAAAGGAAAACTGGACCTTTGGGTCGAACGCCGCCGCGTTGAGCGGGGCACCCGGGGGGAGGAATCCGTGGACGGTCACGGCGAGAATGGCCCGCGAGCTGTCATTCGGATCGAGGAAAAAGTACGAGTCGCCAAGGTCCGCGCTCGGGTCTTGGGCGATTGAAGGCGAGTCCGCGAAATCGAGGCCCTGGCCCTTTGCCACGGAGAACAGGCCGGACGTGACGAGTGCTACGAGCAAAAATGCAGCGGAACGGCGAAAAGTGGACGGTGTCTTTCTCATGGCGATGGGGAAGGCGATTTGGAAACGAAAAGAGGGGCGCTCACCAGCGACAATAAAGCATCGTCTCAATTCATATCTAGTTTGTCAACAAGCGATTCCATTTCGTGGCGGGCGGTGTCGGACGCCCTATGCCTACCGTCTGACACCGGGAGGCCGCTTCGCAAGGCGGAGGGTTTAGGTTTGCGCTCAGGACGTGAACTTGGAAGACTGCGGAACTTCCTTTTCCCGTTCATGAACCAGCTTTACTACGGCGACAACCTCCACGTCCTCCGCGCGCAGATCGCGGCGGAATCGGTCGATCTGATCTATCTGGACCCGCCGTTCAACTCAAAGCGCGACTACAACCTGTTATTTAAGAGCCCCAAGGGCGTGGACAGCGCGGCGCAGATCGAGGCATTCGAGGACACATGGCATTGGAATGAGCAAGCGGAACGGGAGTTTGATGAATTGCTGCATCAGCCAAATACCGGGTAGTGTTATCCTCGTTGTTGCATTGATTGGATTCGCAGGTTGTGGGTGGTGATGAAAAGGTGGATGGCGTCGAGGTGGCGATCCACGCTTTTGGAGAAGGAGTACGAGCGGCGCACCAGGCGGCTGAGCCTGGGCCGCACCGTCCCGAACCAGCGTTCGGCGTGGTTGGTTTCGCCTTCCGCTTTGCCGCAGAAGCGGTGCGTGCGTTGAGGGAAGGCTGCCTCGCAGGCCAGCCAGAAGTCGCTGCGCGCGGCCCGGCGGCGGTAGTCCGGGGGCACGTGCTCGCGCAAGCTCACGGCGCCCTCCTGGCTGCGGTCGCCGATCGTGTAAGCGACGATCTGGCGGGTGCGTCGGCAAAGCGCCAGCCACCGCCAGCACTCTTGGCTCTTTTTCTCCACGAAGCTCCAAAGCTCATCCAGCTCCAGCACGTCCCCGTTTTGGCCGGGCAAGAGCGTGTCCTCGAACGCGGGCAGTCCCCGGATTTTTTCCCCCACCCATCGCAGGATGGTCTGGTAGTAAACCCCGAACGTGCGCGTGATGCCCCGGATGCTCAGCCGGTCCTGGTAGGCTCGCACCACCTGCTCCTTGAACGCTTCGTCGTAGCGCGGCCCGGTTGGCTCCAGGATGAATGTGCGCTGGCATTCCAGGCGCTTGGCACGCTGCGCCCCGTTGTGTTGGCGCGGCCATTTTTGCGGATCCGTTCGCTGCCGCACCGCGCGCAGACGTGGACAATGGTCGTGGAAAGCATCCAAAGCCCTCTCCCCGATCCGCCTCAACCGCAACAATGAGGTTAACACTACCAGTGGCTCGAATGAACCAACCTTAACTTATCAGCGAATTTAGCGACTGTTTCCTGAACAATCATCGCCACATTTGCTGCATCCCAAGTAGCATACGGCTCTATCGTAAGCTGCAGCGGTCGCAGGCCGAGCTTGCAGTGTTTTTCCAAGCCGACATGTCGCAATATCTCATACACAGTGCTCAGTTCCATAGACGCTTTCTTGCTTGTGTCGGGAGCAGCGTTGTCGGCAAGAGCGGCCACTTCGGTCCCGTTGTGGTATCCCACCAGAACGCGGGTCCAAAACTCACGCAGCAGCACGCCCTGTAACGCTTGACGGGCGGACTTTCCACGGCCTGTAGCAACACCAATCAGCACCCCCGCCGCTGCCAATCCTAAAATGAATGGCTGCAAAGCCTTGCTGATTCCAAAAAGGCGGTCCTGCGCACTACACAGCGTTCCATCGAAGTCGAACACTGCGGCGGAAAATCGCGCGTGACACAATCGGGTAACAAAGGTCTCGTAACATTGTTCCCAATTCACCGGCAGCACATCGGTTGCTCGCTTCCGGCGAATAGCAATGGCTCGCGCATTTTCGGAGGTTACTCGCAGGAGGGGCGATTCCACCTGAGCACGGAGATGGTAAAGCCGGCTGCCTAATCGCGGCACCCCGGGTCTTCCGGGATCAATGCCCAAAGCCCGCCCGAGGCTGGCTACGAGATTGAACGTCTGGAGCAACAAATCGACGGTCGCCGCTGCTCCGCGGAGCGATGTTTGCAACCGCAGCACCGGCAGACGAGCAGGCAAAAGCCCGAGCGTCTTGTCGGCAAGTTCGACTTCATCCGGTGTAACAAACGCAACTACCGCCGATCTGCTTTCACGCGTTGCGAGCCATTGGTGTCGGCCGTGTGCGAAATGCCGGTAGTCCAACAATAGGACAGCTCGCAAAGCGGCCTCGCTGCATTTCGATTCCATGTCCACGGCGGCGGGGGTGGACCAGCCAGAATGCAGCACCAGCAGTGTTTCCGCCTGTTCCGGAACCAAATCGGGCGTTTGCTGCTCAAAACTCGCGCATTCATGTTTGCTTTCCAGCGACGACACGTCCGTGGCCGAACGCACGGGCAAGCAGTAGGCAGGTGGCCACCAACGAGTTTGTCGCTAGAAAACCGTCGCGCCTACTCGGAAGTGAGAAATCGAACACGTCAGTGTCCCAGTGCCTTTTCGCGCGACGGGCCAAGGGACTATTTTTCGTGGTGCAAACAGCAAGCACCGAGCGTGCTTCCGCCGCCACAGCGTAGTCAAACGCACTCAGCACATCCCGGTTTTGTCCAGCGCCGGTCAAAATAAGCACATTTGCACGTCGGATCGTTGCCGTACCCGTTGTGAAATCCAACGTGGTCTTCGCTGCCGCAAAACCTCCTCTCACTTCATGCAAGCGCACAGCGAATCTGGCGGCAGTGAAAGATCCACCGATCCCGACCGTGTACAGCGGTTCTCCCGCCGTCTGCTGCGCCCATCGCTCTAAAACCTCAATGTCCGCCTGCCGCGCCCACGCAATAGTCTCGGGAACCTGACGCAGTTCTAAATCAAACGGTTTTCCCACACAGCCAGATCATCTCACATACACGGCAGTGATGGAAGCTGTTACATCCCCCATAGCCTACGCGTCACAGTATCGCCAGTCTTCCAGGCAAAAGCTCACAGATTCCTTGAGGCTTCAAGGCACAGCTTTCATGATAGCACACGGCACCCGAAGGGAGGGTATCCGCGAGGTTGGCCGGCCGCTGTGCATGTGCAGGCCGGCCGCAGCCAACTCAACCCGAACGTTGTTTTGGAACGTCACCGCAGTCATTTTTGATGTCGACGTTATCCTTGGTTATCAACGATTTGTTATGGGAATTCGTTATGGGACAAGCGTCTAGCGTGCCGATTTCCAGTATAAACCTCTCGAATAGAATGAGTTTTGCCAGAGGGGAGAATCGAACTCCCGATTAGATTCCTCTAAAAACGCAAGATACTTATTTCTAGAAGTTTATATTTAGATTCTTCGTATTTTTTTATTTCACAATCTGCTTTCACAATAGAGACGTGGATGTCGCCGATTGATCGGCACGACGCGAACTGAAAAATTGCGTTGTTGGACTGCATCCAATATCGCTCGGGGTTTCCGCTCCTCACCGAGCCGTACGCAGGCAATGGACAAGCAGAGCGGTCGCCGAGACGCCCTGGCAAAAGAAGCAGACTCCCGGCCACCGCGCCCATGACCAGGCCAGCGCTCCGAAGGCCGAACCCGCTGCCCCGCCGCCGAAGCGCGCCACCATGTACAGCGTGTTGAGCCGTGAGCGCGCCTCCGGCCCCAGCGAGATCACGCTGGCTTGCGCGGCCACCTGGATGGACTGCACGCCGAGGTCCATCGGCAAGACGCCCACGACGAGGCCGTGATCTTGCCCCGTTTTCGCGGTTCTTCCGCACTTTGTGTGGATCTACGAGGCGAGGAGTAGCCGACGGCGCAACAGATCGAACCGGGCGCGACCGTACATCTGACGCTTAAGCAACTTGAGTTTGTTGACGTGGCCTCCGGTCTGGCCATTGCTCCAGCCTGTCGTCAAAGCGGCTTCGACGGAAGCGATGTCTTGTTGCATCCCGGCTGCGAAGGTTTGCAGAGCCTGTACGCCGCAGGTTTTGGCCTGGACCAGCCACCGCCGCAAAGCCGCGAGCCGCGAGGTGGGCGCGCGATGGTGTGCCACACCGCTGGCTTGCACGAGGGCCGCGGACCAACGCTCCCGTCTTTCTGACTTCCTTGTCCTGCGTGATCTGCGCCACGGTGGCCTTCTGCTCCGCGTCGAGTTTGGCTGCGGGCTGGAGTAGCAGCCAGGCAAGCTGACGGGGCGAAGCCAGCGGCGAAGCGGCGGCTTGCCCCGGCACGGGTGGCAGGTTGCGTCGGCACGGGGGCGTGGTTTTCGCCGGGGTGACACGCTGGGTGTGCACCCACTTATGGACCTGTCGGCTGCCGCCTAGATAGCCTCGTTCGCGCAACTCCCGGTAGAGTGCCGAGGCGTTCTCACGTCCGGAATTCAGTTGTTCTTCCAGCCAGGGGATGAACGCATCGAGTCCGCTGGGTCCCGGCGCGCGCAAGGCGCGTTCCGGGAAGCTCTCAGCCCGTGCGAAACGGCGCACGGTGGCCCGCGCCAAGCCGGTGGCTTATTTGATGGCGCGCAACGACTCCCCAGCCTGATGACGCCGCCGCACTTCCTGGTAACGAGCCAGCGAGCGTGCCCGGCTGGCGGCCGAGACGGTCTGTGCAGTTCGGTCGCGTGGAAACGCGCGGCTGCGCACCCCATGGCGCGGCGGGCAGGCTGCCACCGCGCTGGGCAAGCGGCGCAGCCGCGCGTACACGCCAAAGAGCCAGCGCATGAGCATCTCACGGACATTTTTGAGCAGGTGCCAGCGGTCGGCGACCTGCACGGCGCGAGGCGCACTCAACTCCACGCCACGCGCGAACTCGCTGGAGCGGTCGCGGGCAACGATCTTGACGTGACGGCGACGCGGGTGCAGCCAAGCGGCCAGGGTCTCAGCGCGGCGGTCCGGCAGCAGGTCCACCGCGCGCCGGGTCTCCAAATCGACGAGGATCGTGCCGTAGGTGCTCTCGCGCTTGAACGACCAATCGTCCACGCCCAAAGCGGTCGGGGTGGAAGTGGCGGGAAGCGGTTGCTGCCGCACCAAACGCAGCAGCGTATCGGCGCTGGTAGGCATCGCCAGCCGGGGTAGCAGCCGTGCGCTCGCTTCGCCGCCCAGGGCAACGGCGACCGCACTCTGCGCTGCCGCCAGTCGGCGGGTACGCCGTGCGTGCGGTGCGATTAAAGCGGGCAGGCATTCGGCGAAGGTACGGCGCGCACACCGCGTTGTGGCGGCAAAAACGACGCACGCGCAAGGCGACTTGCACGGTCCTGCCCAGCAACGGCAGATCGGCTGGTCGGCGCTGGTAACTGCCGTGGCCCGCTTCGCTCCAAACACCACAGGCCGGACAGCGTGCCCCCGCGCGCACGCTATGCGCTTCCAATTTCAAGTTCGACGGATCAATCTGGTGGATACGCTCGATGCGACAACCCGGCAGAAGATGGAAAACGTTCATCCCCTACCATCCTTGCTTCCACACAAAGTGCGGAAGAACCGGTTTTGAGGACCAGGCGGAGTGCGGGGTTGTTGATGTTTTAGTTCAGGTTTTGCTCGAAGTCCACGGGTGAGTAAAAACCGAGCGCGCCGTGGAGCCGCGTCCGGTTGTAAAAGACCTCGATGTAGGAGAAGATCGCGCTTCTGGCTTCGGCACGTGTCGAGTACACCTGCCCATCGATGAGTTCAGTTTTCATCGTGGCCCAGAAGCTCTCTATCCTGGCGTTGTCGTAGCAGTTGCCTGCACGGCTCATGCTCGGGACCACGCCGTGGGAGCGCAGCAGTTGGCGGTAGGCATCGCTGGCGTACTGGCTGCCGCGGTCCGAGTGGTGGAGCAACCCGGGTGCGGGCCGCTGCGCCTGAACCGCCCGCTCGAAGGCGCGGGCGACCAGCGCGGTGGGCATCGCGTCATCCGCAGCCCAGCCGACGATCCGGCGCGAGCACGCGTCGAGCACGCCCGCCACGTAGAGCCAACCTTCCTTGGTGGCGACGTCGGTAATGTCCGCTTGCCACACCTCGCCAGGACGCGCCGGTGGCTCCGCCTGGTCGGCTAGGCGGTTGGGCGCGATGGGGCACAGATGGCGACTGTCGGTCGGCCCCATGATTCACCCATTGTGTGTTGTCCGCCGTGAGATCCGGACGCAGATCGGCAACCAAATCACCTCTAACGACGATTTCAGCCACAGGAGGAACCGCCAAGACGTAGGCGGAGGAAGTAACTAAGTATAATCCAGCAAGACAAGCAGTGCGAATGTTCATCAGAAAAAAGAGGGCAAAAGTCGGCTGCTATCGGCAAACTTGAGCACTTGGTAGCGCCCGAGATTAAGCGACGATCTCTACCCTTCGGTGAAAAGACGATAGCGAAACAACCAAATGAGATACCCGGTTAACCTATTCTTTCAAAGGTGTTTCAAATTTTGCGAACTTCCAAAGCGCTCTCACCACGTTGAAGTGGTTCTTCCACACAAAACGCGGGAAAAATCTGGAATCAATCCTGGGACGATGGATGAAAACGCGCCTTTCAAAGCTTTAACGTGCTTTACAACCCATTTTCTGCTTCGTCCCCATGAGGGTACTCGCTGCGACCTTCCCGGTAGCCCTGGAGGTGTCTATGAAGTTGCACCAGGCGTCGAGCGCACTGTGCAGTGCGCGCACGGATTCGTCGTCGCTTTATGGTCTCCAGCTTCCGCCGATGGCCCGCGCACTGAAGTCAATCTCCGAAATCTGCCATCCTAAACGTCCGAAAGTGCGGTATGTCATAGTAGATTTGGGTTGCGGGGCGTGGAGGGTGGTCGCCTTCTGATCCGGCGTTTTTCCGCCGCCTGCTCCGGTTAGGAGATGAGGATTTTCAGCGTTATCCTCCTACACGATCTCACTGCGGGGGCATTTTAACGATCTGCCCAGCGCGGGCGGGTGGGGTAACGTCCAGGCGTTGGAGTTGGCCGTCGCGGTATACGCCATGAATGACGATGCCGCCAGGCGCGCGGAGCTTGAAGTCCACGTTCCAGTCCTTCGGCCACGCGGGGAAGACGAGGGTCTTGCCGTTGACGGTTTGCAGGAGCATGAGTTGCAGGATGCTCATGCCGGCCCCCCCGTTGTCCATGTCGGGTTCGGCGTCGTTGCCCTGTTTCCAGAACCACTTGAAACGCTCGCCACCGTAGGCCGTGAAGTTGGCGATGGCTTCGGCCTTGGCGGTGGCGGCCAACCCGAGCCCGGCGGCGTCCAGCCCGTCGTGGCCCCAACAGGTGCTGCTTTTGAAGAGCTTTGCCGCGTAGGTGTCGCGCGCCAATTCCAGGTTGGGCAGGCCGACGCCGTATTGGTGATACGGGAACACGGCGTACATCTCCGTGTTTTCCACGTTGTTGGAATGCGAGTATTTCTCGGCGGGCAGGATGATCGGCTTGCCGTCGGGTGCGGCCTTGCCCTCGTCGGGGATCTTGCCGTCAGGGCCGGCTTTGCCCAACGGGATGGGCGGCAGGTCGGCGAGCGTTTTTTTCCACATGGCGCGCTGGGCGTCGGTGGTGAAGTTCGCGGGCAGCGCGAGCAGGCGCGGGAGGATGAACATCAGCCCGGCAATGTCGGGCGTCGGGTTGACGGCCTGCTGACGGGTTTCGAGGGATTGCGCGGGGTCGAAGCGAATCTTGCCGGTGGCGTCGCGCTTCCAGTGTTCGTCGTAGTAGGTCGTGACGGCGGTGGCGAGAGGCAAGAGCGTGTCGCGGGCGAAGGCCGGGTCGGGCGCGGTGTCGTAGCGGTCGAGCATCATGGCGGTCAGTTCGATCCCGCCGCTGACGTAGTGGCGAATCCAGGTGTTGCGGATGATGTTTTCCGGGTTGTTCCAGCCGAAGTCGCCGTTGCCGGGCAGGCCCCAGAAGTAGAGCGTCTCGGGGAAGGCCGCGCCGTCGTGGTGCCAGTAGAGCTTCGTGCGGTCGGTGGCCAGCGCGAGGGAATCGCGGTATTGCTTGAAGAACGGCGCGAGCAGGTCGAAGTCGCCCGTTGCGATCATCGGCCAGTACAAAAGCCGCGTGTTCTGGAACCACGCGTTGCCGCCCCAGAAGCGAAAGTCCGCGTCGGTTTGGCCCTTGGCGGGATCGTAGGGCGTGCCGGGCGGTGGTTCTTGGCCGACGGTGAAGATTGAGCCATTGTACTTGATGGGCAGCGCGCCCCGACCGGCGCAGGCGTCCATGTAACGCTGCATCGCGTAGCCCTGCGTGACTTTGCGGGCGTCGTCGGAGCCGGTGACGTTGATCCACGAGCGGTCCCAGAAGGCGCGCCACCAGTCGGCGTGCGCGCGGCGGGCAGCTTCCAAGTCGGGCGGGATGGCGGCGGCGGTTTTTTGCAGGGCGACGCGCCACGCGTCGAATGAATCCGCCTGCTGGGTGAGAACAAACAGATCGAGACGCTGCGACGCCGTCGGATGCGCGGAACGCAACGTGCGGTCGTTGACGCTAGCCAACCCGGGACCGCTCATGCCGGCTCCAAACGTCCGATGCAAAAGCGGGTCGGGATACTTCGACAGGAGCGAGGCGAGGTGCTGGTTCTCGAAAACGAGCGGGTAGATGCTGCGCTCGTTGCGATGTCCCCAGGCGAGGGTGTTCCCTTTCGCAGGCAGGACGTTGTCAGGATCAATGATGATCTTTTTGTCCGGGATGCCGTTTAGTTCGCGGAAAACTCCCCGGCCGAAAAGCTCCGCGCCGTCCTGGCGGGTCTCGCGCGGCTGGAGGCGCCAGAGTTCGACGCTGGCCTGGAGTTCGAGCGGCTCGCCGCCGTTGACCTCGACGTGCGCGACGGGGTGTTTGGCGTCCACCCAGACGCGCATGGTCGCGCCGCCCGCGCCGCCGCGAATCTCGATCTCGCCCGCGCGCAGCTTGAGTTCCTGGTGGAACTGGCCCGTCCGGGCGAACGGGCTGGGCGTGAGGTGGACGCGCACGCGGCCCAGCTTCACCAATTGGCCGTTCTCGGTGTAGGCATCCGTCTTGCCGATGAGGAAGACGAGGTCGCCGTTTTGCTCGGTCCAGACGTTGAGGCCCAGGTCGCCGTTGCCGACCGGCATGGAGTCCTTGTAGTCCTTGCCCGGCGTGGTCCAGACGACGTTGCAGGCGTCGAGTCCATCGGGGTTCTCCTCCGCGTGCGCGGCGGGGCCGACGGCGGTGAGCAGGATGAGCAGCGCGAGGATGCGTAGGGAAAACTTCATTGTAGGCGTCAGTTTGCTTGCCGTAGAACCTGTCATAAATCTGGGATGAGGAAAATCAGACGGTGGAGAGCCGCAAATTCTAACCGACCGACGTGAGCGACGGCGGGCGGTGCTTGTCGCCGCTTACTTCATTATCGCTGAACTCACGGCCGCTGCCCAAGACTCTTGCCGAGAGAAGCGACCCAACCTTCCCAGCCCGCACGAAAACGCACGACACGGTGGTACCCATGCTCTCTCAAACGTGCTTGCACCCATTCGGCACCGCCACACGACTCGCTTGCGCAATAAACGACGATTGGCCGACTTTTGTCGGCCTCAAGCTTTGACTTCACTTCATCGTAATGGACCTGAAAGTTCATGTCCGGAAGCGAGATAGCCCCGGGAATATGCCCGCTCGCATACGAAGTCGCCGACCTCACGTCAAGGATCCAACCCTGGTTTGCAGCGATGAAGTCATGGATCTCGGCAATCGAAATCTCGTCTCGCAAAGTGTCGTCACGGGAATTCGGGGTAGCGACCGGCTGTCCTCCCGACGCACTTTGTCCGACAAGCAGAAAAACGAATGCCGCCCCGATGATCTTACGTAAACAAGTTTTCATCAATGGCTGAGATCCATCGTGCGGTAGGCTTCGACTCCATCGATCTCCTTAAACGCTCGTTCCCGCAACGTCGATGTTGCAAAGCTTGCAACCCAAGTGGAAGCGCCGTCCAGATCGTGCAACGCCCATTGATGGACCACGGCTATGGCTGCTTCATCCTGCACATCGCCCGGGGGCAAATCGTCGGCCACCATGGCAGCGGCTTCGTCGGGTTGCCGCTGCGATTCCATCAATGCAAGTCGACTGATCAACAGGATTCGAGCGCATCCCTTATAGCGAAGACCCCATTCTTCGGCGGCGTCGAGATCGGAGCTTGCCCACCGTTGAATGATGTTGCCCATCAATGATTCCGCGGTGGGTTCGAAACGATAGGTGTCTACCGCCGCAATTGCACCGGCCGGATCACTTTCCGCCCACTGCGTGCAGACCTGCTCCATCGCAGCCTGCTTTTCCTCGCAGGTAAGACCATGTGCGGCGTTTTGGAGTGCATCGACCAATTGGGCTGGCACCATGGACGGATGGCGGCTGTGTCGACGCTGTGGGCGTTGCGGCATTGGGTTTGTCACGGCTTCGCCGTTCGACTCGAGCCCGTCGCGAGCCGCCCACGCCAACTGGGAGTGGTCGGCCCCGGAATGAACCAGTACGTCGGCCGAATCTTGTCCGGGCGGCGCAAGCAAGAACCAAAGCAACACGCCCACCGAGCAGGCTGCGGCGCACCACCAGCCGACTTCCGTGAGGAAGCCGTTGGCGAAACTTCGGCGGAGGCTCATGGGGCGCGCAATTGAAGCTAGATGCGAAAACGTCATTCGAAGGTGAACCAGAGCAGGTTGAACAGATTACCGCTGCCTCCCTTGAATACGAGGTAGATGTTCTGGGTTCCCGAGGCACCACTCAGCGCACAGTAAATCGTGCCATAGGTTTGCCAGGCTCCGGTGTTTGTCACAGTGGCGGTGCCCAGCAATGTTCCGATAGCGCTGCCCTGATGAACTTCGATCGTGCCACCCGAACCCGCCGATCCGACGCGGAAAGCGACCTGCGTAGCTCCCGAGACGTTCATCGAATTATAAGCGGTGTAATCGCCGTTGTTGATGAAACAAACATCCTGGCCACCTTCCGATGAGTTTTCCAACGACACACCGGATTGCGTGGAATAGGCAGAAGCGGCTGTTCTCGGGTAAATCGGCGTCAGCGTAAAGCTCTGGTTGGTGGCGCCGTTCACGGTGGACATATCGAGCAACGCACCATCGGCGGTCGAGTTTGAGTTGATGTCCCAAACCAGATTCACTACCGGCATGTCCATCACGATGGAGTCGCGCGAGGTCATCTGGAGGCCCCCATTGCCGGATGACGCCTTCCATTCCTGATTCGCGCCCCCCGCCGTTCCCCCAGAGATGCACGTCGACGTTCGCGCGCGTCGGGCTGGCACCACTATCGATCACGTTGGCCGGGTTGCTCGCCAGGTAGAAACGATAGTACTCGTTACCGAGCGGGAGCATGCGCCACTGCTGGGTCGCGGCTCCGGCGTAGGTGCGCTGCTCGATGTTCGTGCCCGCAGTGGTATCTCCGCTCACCGTGCCGATGGCTTTACCACTGTTCACCGCGGTGACCTTGAAGGTACCTTCATAGTTTGGCACGGTGCCGGCGTTCAACGTGTACAGCAGAGTGCCGAAGCCGGGATCATCGGACGCGCCATCTTCCGGACGGATGATGGCCAATACTTGGGTGGTGTACGGCATCGAAAGACCTTTCAACGCGACATAATGATTGTACGCCATCTCGTACATCATGTTGAAAAATCCACGGTCGATCGTGGAGAGCGAGCCGTAAGAAGTATTGCAGGTGCCGTGATTACTCCACGTGACGTTGTTGCCGAGATTGTACCGCGCGATGTACTCGAATCCCGCCATGAGTCGATTGTTCGACCAGCTCCACAGGTTCCAGTCCTTGAATTTCCGCCATCTTGCAAATCTCCGCGTAACTCGCCAACGCTCCCTGCGGGTGCGCCTGGTCGCGTCCGCTTTCACCACTGCAGCCGTTCGAGTCGATGTAGTAGGTGACCGCCACGCAGGGGTCGATGCTATTGCTGTTCCCTTCGTACAGGTTGACCGCCGTGTTGTATTTTGCCGTATCGTTGCAAAAGATGGCGATTGCCATCAGTCCCCGCATGCAACCGATCCCTGGCCACCATCCGTCGCCACCAGCGTCCCGCTGGAGTTTACCAGCGCGGGATAGATTTTCGTAAGCAGGAAGTTCTGCAGGTTGGTCGTGTTCGTTGTGGTCCAGCCCGAGCCACTTTCGTAACGCAGAATTTCCCCGGCGGCGGCGAACTTCAAGGCCGTGATGTATGCGGTGATGTCGTCGGTGGAATCGAAAGTCTGGAGAGTGGTTGCACCAGGAGTTGATGATGTTAATGGCCGACGCGGCATACGCCGGATCGCCGCCGATGTACCATTGCAGCGCATTCTGGTACGCCGCGGTAGCATCAGCGCGCAGAGCGAAGTTTCCATTGGACTGTGACTCGTTTGCAACCGGGCTGGGAGAATAACTCGAACTGTTTTGCACGGAAAAAGCGGAGTACGCGGTACTCCACGGAGAAACGCCGGCCGCGACTTTCGACTTGGTGCGATCTAGGTCGGCTTGCGAGTTGAGGATGCCTGGATGGGTGAACGCGTTCGCGTCGGTGGTAACCAAGCTAAGACTACTGAAGACGATGCATGCTAGCGTGAGGAGCGATAGTTTTTTCATGTTCTTCGGGGGACACTGCGTTGGGGAACGAAACTGCCGAATGACAGACGCTTGAGGAGCACTCGCCGAACGAGTACCTGGAGTTTGCAGGATCTTTCCTTGGGGTTGGAGGGAAGCGCCGGTTTTCCTTGTTCGGAAAATCGTCGCTAAAAAGTGTTTACACGGTCCTCCCACGGCATGCATCCTATTTAGAAATTAACCGGTTAAATGATGAACGGAAAGCCCCGGAAAACCCTCGAACAGACCGATTTTCCTTATCTCTTGCCCCCCCCGGGGGAAGCCACGCGTTAGTTCTCCGAACTGGCTGGCACCGCTTTCCAGACCGACCACGAAGTATCGGACGACACCGCCGGCAAGCCCTCCAGTTTCGTGTTCTCGCTTTTCGCCAGTTTGAACACCGGAAGCAGCGGATTCCCTTTCGAGTCCTTCTGATACTCGACACCAGCCTTCTCCAGCAGCAGCACGGCCCGGAACACCCCGCCGGGCAATTCGCCGATCACCACTTCCAGCGGATAGTTTGTTCCCGCCTGGACGTCGACAGCATCCCCCACGGCGACGGTCGGCGTGGAACCGCCCAAACCGTCGAGGTTGTAAGTCTTTTGGGTGGTCTTGCCCGAAACATAGGCGATGCTTCCGTCCATCACCAGTCGTCCGTTGAAACGGACCATAATGTAATCGTCAGCCGTTCCGATGAAGCGATAGCTTCCGGATTCGGGCGCCGTGACGTTCGCCTTGTAAACGACCAGCCATCGCCGCGGTTTTACCTTGTCTGCCAGGTTGAATGATTTTGGTCCGTCGTTCGCGTCGATGGTCGGGATGAATATCTGCGTGGAATAAAGCGGGTCCAAACCACGGAAAAACGAGCCGAGCACGCCGTCGCTAAAGCCCGAGGTGATGAACATTCGCACCGTCTTGCGGTCATTATCGTTGGCCGCACCTTCCTGCGGGGCGCTGGGATTTTCGCCACCGGCCATGTTGGTCGGCTGGCCACCGCGGCTCTGCTTCAGGTCGTAGAACGTGCCAACAAAACCATTCCCTCCACGGTGATCGCGGAACCCGAAAAGGTTGGGACCGCGCTCCCCCGTGCTGCCTCCGCTCGCATTGCCGCCGCCCATGCTCAATCCCAAGCCCATTCCGCTCATGCCTGACATCGCCAGCGGCTTTACCGCCGAGTCCATCGCAGGCATCGCCGGCATGGAGGGAAGCGACACCTTGCTGTTACCCATGGTAGTAACCCGCTTCATCGGAACTGGTGCGCTCATCGTCTGCTGCTTCTTTTGCATCTGCACTTTGTGCTCAATGGCACGACTCGCCGTGTTGGGGCGGTTCGGCGCCCCTGCAAACGTCTGCGAACGCTTCTGTTGGATCTTCTGCACGATGAGATACGTCGCCACAAAACCGAACAACACGTGCCCGAGGATCGAGATCGTCAGAAAATTCAGTCCTAGACGTTTCCACGACCATCGCCTGGCTGGTGATGCAAAGGGTGCAGCTGGGTCACTCATGAAAGCTCAATCATTACGGTCGCTCTGGCCTCTCGATCGCTGTCAGCCTTCGGGACAGACGAAAACAGCGTTAAGAAAGAGCGTAAAATAAACGCCGGTACAAGGCCGAGCAGGCAGAAAAACAGTGACACATCGATTACCCGGTTCACCGCCATGCTTTCACAATGGAGATTCCATCGCCTTTGAAGTTTTGCGCGAACAAGGTCCCAACCGCTCCGCCAACGGGCCTGATATTCTCACGGCCTCACGGTGGTTTCCTGGCGCGACGTGCCGTCGCGACTCGTTTCTCTGATTGTGGCGGAAATCCCTAGGCCGGAACCCGCGAAATTTTCCAGCGTGATCTCCTGCACACGACCATCGTTGAGTTCCACTCGCAGCCCGTTGGGGCCGCTGGCCACGGCGGACTTGACGAGCCGGTGTTCCGCGTAAGGTTCGAGCAGCGTGAGGAAACGGGCATCGGTGCCGTGATCACGTATCGCGACGGTCCGACGTACCTGCTCCTCGTCGCCCACCGGCCAATCGCCGCCCACGATGGCCTTGAAGCGGACCGCGCCGATGCCGGTCAAATCCACCACGATCACGGCGGGCCGCTCCGTTACCGCAGGCTCGGCGGCAAGCGAACTTCCGCAAGAAACTCCCGCGATGCGCACCGGGCCGCCCTGGTAGTCGACGTCCGGCGTTGGCACAGGAGTAACGTTTTCCGCGTGGCAAGGTAGTTTGGATAGCGGAATTTCCTTCCCGTCGGCAGTGACCACGACCGCGTTGCCCCAGAAAATCGTCTTGAGCGTGTCTTTCGAGGGCGCAACCTGCGTGGTGAGCCGCAGCGTTTTCGCGCCGGTCAGGTCGGCGTCGATCTGGCCCGCGCCGAGAATCCATGCGCTAAACGTCCCCGAGGCAATCGGGTGGTCGTCCGCTTGTACCTTGTAGGTCAGCTTTTTGTTTACCTGCCAGGCCTCGGCGTAGTGCCCGATGATGATCTGCGGCCGGGCGGGCCAGAGGATGTATTCGTCGATGTGCAGGTCGCCCGGCTCCGACAACGATTTCGCACCGCCGGTTTCCCAGTGTTTGTCGGTCGGGGCGGCTTCAAAGCTGTCGTGCAGCGGCTTCGTCCCGGCAATGCGGTGGACGGATTCCACCCGCACCGGGGACATGGCCTCGTAACGTTCGCAGCCCGTGATGAACTGGCCGCTGCCGAGCGGATCGGCGTCCAGTTGCACAAGCGGTCCGAGGTCACGGAGGTTCGCCTGTTCAGGCAAACTCGCGCCGCGCAATTGCATGAGGTGGTCGAACGTATGCTCGCGCTCTGCGGACAGCGCATCGGCAAGGATGACGTAATCGTCCGTCACTAGGATCATCCGCCGCTGACGCACCGGCTCCGTGTAGCCGGTGAGAGCGCCGACCTCTGGATGATCGGCTGGCACCGGCACCGCAGGCGCATCCCCGCTCAGCACTTTGGCGATCTGATCGTAGCCGCCGAAATAGGGCGGTTCGGACCAGCGCGCCTCCGTTTCGGTCGCAATGGCCTGGAGCATCGGGCCGTGGTGGAAAAGCAGCACGCGGCACTCGCGCGGCTCCTGCATCTTGTCGTCGACCACGACCATGTTGTGCGCCATCGACGTTTGCACCCACCACTTGTACAGATAACTGCCGTAGCCGAACCAACTCGTTTCTGGATTGAAGAAACTGCGGCCATCGCGCATCAGCGAGAGCAGGCTGACGTTGTCGAAATGACCGTGAAAACTGCCGTGCGTGCCAAACTTCATCGCGGCCTGGATCTGGTCGCTGATGGGCCGTCCGGCAGTCTGCGAGCGCAGCACCGCGATCCCCGCATTGTCGCTTTTGGCGGTGGTCTTGAAAAGCTCGGGCGTCTCTTCCGGCAACTCGGGCACGCCGAAGATCAGGTCGCGCTTCTGGCCGCGCTTGATGACGGCTGCGTAGGCCGGGTCACGGAAGGCGTAATACGCGAGTTCGAACGGAGTGCCGGAGAGGATTTGCTCGTGTCCGTCCCCCGTGCCGAACATCACTCCCCGGTAATCCGGGTATGCCGTGATGCCGTCCCACAGTTGCTTGATGCCGACGCTGCGGCGTGTCGGACGGGCCGAATTTGCCGAACGCCATCCCCAGGTAGGCCTGGTACTCGAAGGGGCGCAGGCCGACATTTTTCGTCAGGGCGGCAGGGATTTCCCGGTGGAGCAGGTCGATGCCGAACGCCCGCGCCGCCACGCCGAGCATCGTGACGGTTTGCGCGCAGCCGATGTTGTAGGACAGCGACACCTCGTACCACCAGCCGTCGTCCATCATGCCGTAGCGCAGATGATCGACCACGCCGCACGAGCCGTTGACGATCTGATCAAAAAGACTCAGGTCCTGGATGGCCAACGCGCAGGTGGCGGCGGGGCCGAGGTTGAAAAGCGACCAGTTGGAGATTTCGCCGTACCCGAGGCGGTCCACGTTCCATTCGGCGTAGAGCCGCAACGTCTGCTCGATCTGCCGGCGATCCCCTTCGCTAAGGACGCCGCTGTCGCGGATCGCATCGTAAGCTGCGGCACAGCCCTCGAAAAATCCGCCCTCCTGCGGGATGCCCTGGCTGACCGCATGGCGCGTGGCCGGGTAACCGTTTTGGGGATCGGAAAGACGCCGCAGGAGCAACGCGAGCTTCTCGGCGTACCGCCGTTCGCCCGTGAGTTCCCATGCCACCATCACCGGCGAGAAACGGCCCTCGATGTAAGAAGGATAGATCGCCTGCGTGCCCTGGTCCGAGGGGATGCCGCCGGGGGGCACGACAGGCACTTCGAAGGCATCGGCTTTCTTAATGTAGTCGTTGGCGGCGCTTTTTGCCCAATCGTACTTCGACACCTTCGCACGCACCTCGGCCCAGCCTGCGTCATCGTGAACGAGATACGGCGAGGGCACGCGGCGGGTGGTGATGAACTCAATGGAAGTCCGCGTACCGCTGCCGTCGGCGCACGACGCGAAGAGCTTCTGCGTTTCCTGCACACCCGGCGGCAGACCAGCGGGCACGGTCACGCGCAGGTTGGCGTGGCTGCTGCCGCCGGCGGGGACGATCATCTCCGCTGGCAAGATTTCCGCCGGCATTCCTTCCCAGCCGGTGTGTTGGAGCGAGAGCACGACCCGTTGCGGAAGATCGGTGCCATTCGTGACCGTCACCGAGTAATCCACGCGCCCGGCCCCATCCGCCGCGCCACCGCGCACTGGAGCGTCGAGCACGAGCGACTCCGCGCGGACTAGGTGTACGTTGCGCAGGTGGATCTGTCCGGCCGCCACTTCATTGCCGCCGTAGGCGGCGTGCAACGCAATCTCTTTCACGAACTTCAGAAAATAAACCTGTCCGCGCGGATAATCGAACGACTCGATGGGGCACGGTGACCGTGTGCCACCCCTTGCCGGTGACCTGTGCCCGGGCGGACGTGGATTCGGGGAGATTCTGCCGACCGGTCTGCGGTGGGATGGATAATTTGAGTCCGAGGATCAGCGGCATGTCGTCGCGGTCGGGTTCGATCTCGAAGCGCAACGCATACCAGCCGCGTACATCCACGGTCCCATCGTTTTCCTCGGAAAGACCGCGCTGGTAAGTGCCGCGCGGACCGTCGGGCACCCGGTACACCGCATCGCTGGGAACGTTCATGCCAGAATGCTCCAGACCCGGCTCCAAGCCGCGCCAATTCTCGCACGCCGCACCGCCCAATTCCCGTACGGTGAACGGCTTTTGATCCCCTTCAGCACGAAGCTCGCCAGCCCATGGATCCGCGAAAAACGCCGCCGCCAAGGCGATCACACGGAGGGAGACACGCCCGGAATGCCTCGGGATGAAAAGGGAGGAAGCCATCGGATATTAAATTAATCTTACGCTGTGCGACCCGGAACGGTAGATATGTGTTAACCGGTTACTCTCGATCAACTGCCAAGGTCGTGCTCCTCGCCTCGTGTACCGTGCCGGGTCACCTTGAGGGGGGTGTATAGATTACCAGCGTTCGGGTTGGACCGGAATCTTCGAAGAGACGCGCGCGGTGCGAGCTAAGCACCACCGGCGCGCAGCAAAAAAAAGGCACGCGCGCTGAAGTTACCTTCAATGGGGCAACTCAGGATTTCCCGGCGCAGGTCTGCCGGAGCATCCATCGGGAACCTGGCCTCGATGCGCCAGACTCCTGGAGGCAGCGGAACGTCAACCCGTGCGGGAGCGTCCTGAAAGGCGTGGACGACCACTAGAATTCGTTGCGCTTCCGCGCTTGTTCGCACGACCGCCTGCCAGCCACGCGGGTGGCGCCAGCTCGCTGCGCGCTCACCGATTCGACGACTGACGCCATTCTTGATGACCGGTGCAGCCACGCGGTAAAACGTTTGCGCTTGCTGGACGAGTTCCCATTGCGCCTTCGATAGCTTTGCGATCTCGCCCGAGAGGCACATGCGGCCCAGAAACGTCGCCGCGAGACTGTATATCAACCGTCTTTCGCTGTCGTTGGCATGCAACACGGCCCAGATTTGAGATTGCCGGGGCAGGAGCAGTCGATGGAGATTGGCGGCGATGATCGGGATCTCGACGAGCTCGTGCGCGTCGGAAAAACTCGACATGGCAGTCCGCGCGAGCATCGAAGGCTCCAGCCGGTGGCCACCCGACGCGCAGTTCTCGATGACAAGATGCGGCAGACGCTCGCGGATCTTTTCGAAGAACCGGTAGCTGCCAAACACCTGTTGCCGCAGCCCCTCTCCCAGTCCATCCGGGTGCTCGCTGCCCAATCCGAGCGTCTCGTTGTAATCGACCTTGAGGTAGCCGAAGCCGCCGCGGTCTAACAGGTCGATGACCTTGTTCGTGAGATATTCTGATGCCCAGGGATCGTTGAGATCCCAGAAACGCCGCTCGCGCACCGTGACGGGAAGGCCATCGCGTTGCAGCAAATGGTCAACCAGCGAAAACGCCGTGGATTGCGAACCGACCGTTTCCATCTCGAACCACAGGCCAGGGATCAACCCGCGTTCGCGGATCGCCGCCGCCGTTGCCTCCAACCCGAACGGGAACAGTTTCGGGCTGGGCACCCAATCACCGTGGCCGCTGCTCCAGTCGGTGCCTTCCTGTTTGTACCAGCCGGCGTCGATGACGAGGTAACGCACGTCCGTGCCGCGCAAGCGGTCCGCAATGGCGATGACCTTGTCGTGCTGCGGGTCGCCCCAAGTGGTGCACCATTCGTTGAAGACGATGGGCAGGTCGTGTTCGACGGCGGGATGCGTGTCGGCGGCGCGGTGCTGCATCGCCGTGAGCCGGTCGCAGAGATCGTCGAGCGTACCCTGCACGCAGGAAACGATGGCTCGGGGCGTAACGAGCGATTCGCCGGGCTGAAGAGTTTTGGTCCAGTGGCCGAATTCCCGGTCTGCCAACCCTCCCGAGAGGCAGACGTCATCGTGCTGGCGATAAATTTCCATCTGCCAGCTTCCCGCCCAGGCGAGTTGCGCGCCCCACACGACCCCGGCTTGAGCGTCTTCAATCGCCGCGAATGGGAACCATTTGCGCACCGGCATCGTCCCGACCTGCCCGAAGCGTTCGCTGAACGCGGCGGCACCGCTCCAGGAGCGTTCGAGATGCAGTTCCTCGACGGAACGTGTTTCCAGACGTCCTTCCGCGCTCCAGACGGAGCGAAATCGGTGCACGCGCAAGCGGCCCAGCGCATCCGCGGCGTCGAAGGGCGTGAGGCCGCCCAACGAAAAGCTGCTGAGCATTTCCAGCGTGACGGGCGCGGCGGAATCGTTGAAAAACGCGCACTCGATCTCGACGGCTTCATCGCCCTCGTGCCAGGAAAGCCGGTGCTCCAACCGGTGACCCGTCGCCTCGTCCCGCAACGTGGTCTTCACCCGTGTGGTGGCACCTTCCTTGCGCACCTGCTGGGCGGAGAAATGGAATTGATCGACCGTGGGTGAATTGCGCAGGGTGTGCCCCTGCGCAAACGCCCCCGGATAAGGGTCGCCCACCCGCTTGACCTGCACCAGTGGATCGATCACGGCTGCCGGGGGATTGCCAGCGTCCGGAATGGCATCGATGTACGGCAACCCCGCCAGCCCCGCTCGGCGCGGCACGGTCTGACCGGCCAGCGAGGTCGGGAAAATCAGCATTCCCAGTCGGCCAGTCGCCGCATCGTGAGGAAAACGCACGGTCAGGTCACCCACCACCAAATCCCCCGGGCCAGGCGCGCTCATCGGGTGCTCTCGCGTTGTTCCGGGCTTCGTTGGACGCTGGAGGATTCGTCGGGCGTGATGAGGGGTAAAATCATCGTCCGTAGAGGCATTGGGCCAGGTAGCCACTCAGCGCCGTTGCTCGCTTCTCCTGCCGGAATTGCTCGATCCTGGAGCGGTCTACCGCCAGAGCGCGCTCCCACAGCCAGGAAAGGTTTTGCGCACTGACGCGGAGGATGTCCTGAATGTCCTTTTCGTGGTCTGTGCGGGGGGCCTTCACATCGAACGCGATGATCCCTTCGTACTTCGCATCCTGCAGCGCGACCAGCAGCGCCATGTCCTTGAGCGGCTCGGTATAACCGAAGGGCATGTCCTGGTCGTAACGCTGGCCATCCTGAGCGTTGAGATGGATGTGGAAAAGCTTATCCGCTTCCAGGCACATCTCCACGTCCCAAAGATAGTCCAGGCCCGCGATCCGCGAGTGGGCGGTCTCGGGATTCACTCCGAAGAGATCCCGCACTTCCGCGTCCAGACGGCTCGTGAGATAGAGCGCCTCGCCGACCGTGGCCAGATACATGTTCGCGCGCGGCTCGTTGGGCTTAGGCTCGATGCCGAAGCGAATCTTGCCCGGCCCGTGCTTTTCCAGTGCATACTGGCCCACTGCGTTGAAGCCCTCGACCAGCCGTTTGAAGGCGTCGCGACCGTTCTTGGCCAGGACGAAATCGAACCCCTCACGCCCGTTCCAGAACACCATGACTTCCGCGCCTAAAAACAACGTCGCATCGACCGCCGCCTTGGCATTTTCCAGCGCCTGACGGCGGATGGCCGGGTCGTTGTTTGTCATGCCGCCGTCCTTGAAAATGGGATCGGCGAAAAATGACGGTGTGTACATCGCGCACCGCAGCCCGGCAGCGTCGGCGATCCCGCGAGCCTCTTGCGCTTGCGCGGGCGGAATCTCGTGGTCATGCGCCTCGTAGTAACTCATGCCAGCTTCTGCGAGCAACGGCAGACGCTCCAGGATGGGGATCGCGCGGCGGGTCGGCCCCCCGAAGGGATCGCCGCCGGGGCCGAGGTTCCAGACCCCGGCACCCAAACCATTCTTACCAGCTTTTCCAGACAAAAGGACCGGCTTGGACATCATTTGAAGCAAGGGGATAAAAGCAGACGGACGTGAGGCACGACCGGAACTCCGACCGGTTGAAATCCAGATTCTGGAACGTCGGTGCCGGTGCGGTTCGCACAGGATTTTTACTGCGTCGAACTCGACAGGGTAAAAATGTCTACCTTAGAATCAAGGAAAGGTAGAAGTTACCCGGTTAAACCCGCTGTCGCTTGCGGAGAGGGCCTTGTGTGGTGCATCGAACCTGAGGAACTTCGGCCCGTCGTGCAGTCGGCGAGCGCAGATCGGTTGCGGATCGAACTCGCTGATGGATGCACGCGGGAAATCACCCTTAGCAAGTTCTCCGGAGGCGGCAAGAAACTCATTATGCGGTTTGACGAGTCGAAAAGCAGCCCCCCGCTCGCCAAGAAACAAACCCATCCCCTCGAAATGCCATGAAACCCACCCACCAGCTCCTGCGGCGGATCTTGCTTGCCGCGACCCTCTTTCTCCGCCTCGTCACCTCCTTCGCCCACGCCGGAGATAACTCCGTTTACCAATGGTCGGTGCCGACCAATCCCGACGCCACCGCGCGGGCGTTCCTGTGGATTCCGCCGGATTGCCAGCGGGTGCGCGCGGTGGTTGTCGGGCAGAACAACATGATCGAGCAGGGCATCCTCGCTCACCCCATCCTCCGCACCGAGTTGGCCCGGCTTGGGATCGCCGAGGTCTGGGTTGCGCCGCCGTTTGACGGCGTATTCCGGTTCGACCAAGGCGCGGGCGAACGATTCGACGCCATGATGCAGGCGCTCGCACACGAGTCGAGTTACGCGGAACTGGCCCGCGCGCCGATCATCCCGCTCGGCCACTCCGCGTGCGCCTCTTATCCCTGGAACTTCGCCGCCTGGAACCCGGCCCGCACGCTGGCGATCCTTTCCGTGCATGGCGATGCGCCGCTCACCACTCTGACCGGCAGTGGGCATCCAAACCCGGCGTGGGGGGACCGCTCGATTGACGGCGTGCCCGGCGTGATGATCATGGCGGAATACGAATGGGGCAACGACCGCCTCGAACCCGCCCTCGCCTACCGTCGCGCGCATCCCCAGGCCCCCATCGCCATGCTGGCCGAGCCGGGACGCGGGCACTTCGATTATTCGGACGACCTGATTAAATTCCTGGCGATGTTCATTCGCAAGTCCGCCGAGTCGCGGCTTCCGGCGGACCCGCCGCTCGACCAGTCGCCAGTCCTCAAACCCGTCGATCCCGCCAAGGGCTGGCTCGTGGAACGCTGGCACCTGAACCAGCCGCGCCACATCGTGCCCGCTCCCGTGGACAAATACACCGGTGATCCCAAAGAGGCTTTCTGGGCGTTCGACCGGGAATGCGCCGAAGCGATCCAGAATTACCGCGCCAACCAGGTCGGCAAGAAACCCCAACTCCTCGGTTTCGTGCAGGACGGCAAGGTCATTCCCCAGACGAGCTCAGCCGAGCAGGTCCGGCTCCGGTTCGAGCCGGACGCCGACGGTCTCACCCTTCACCTGCGCAAGGCGTTTCTAGATCGGGTGGAAAGCGGCTCGCCGAACTTGCCGCGCTGGACCGGACTGCCCGTGGGCACGCCGCTCGGGCACGCCGCGGGCGGTGCGACGATTACCGTTTCGCGGATCGTCGGGCCGGTCAGCAAGGTCGACGACAGCACGTTCATCGTCAGCCTGGACCGGATGGCTTCGACCACCGACCGGCGCGGGGACGACCTCTGGTTGTTCGCCAACCAGGAAGGCGACGGCGAATACCGGAGCGCGGTGCAGCAGGCACTCATAAAGTTGCCGCACAACACCGAGGGCGCCAGCCAGACCATCAGTTTCCCCGCGATTCCCGACCAAACTCCCGGCACCGAAACCGTGCCCCTGGCAGCGGTGTCGGACGCGCTCGCGCCAGTGTCCTATTACGTGCGGGAAGGCCCCGCCGAGATCGACCACGACACGCTGCGGCTCACGAAAATCCCGCCGCGCAGCCGCTTTCCGATCAAGGTCACGGTCGTCGCGTGGCAGCTCGGTCGTTCCTCCGAACCCAAGTTAAAGGCCGCTGTCCCGGTCGAACGCACATTTTTCATCCGGATGAAATAGCCGGCCTCATCCCGTCCCTGGGCGTCCGCCTCGCTCCCGCAGCGGACGCTCCCTACTCGGCGGCATCCTTCCCCGCCCCGGCCTGTGAGCCTGAAAGTAGCGGCGCTCGCCCGACCCTGGACCGCATAAAAAGAAACGCTCCCACCCCGCCCATCGTCCCGCCGCAAAACAGAAAACACGCCCGTCCCGTGAGTCCGTTGGGGACGAGGCACATCGCCATGATGCAGGCACCGTAGATCATGCACAGCTTGCCGATGGACCCGGAAATTGCTTGGTCCTCGCGCGCCTTTTCCATCCCCGTGGCCGCCACGGTCGGAGTCCGCAGCCGCTCGAAGAACTCATCCACCGTCGCCCGGAATCCCGCCGTCGTCCGCGCGTAGAAAAGGGACGTGAAAAAGAACCACGCCGTGCAGACCAGCGAGATGATCGTGGCGGCGGCGAATAGTTTGAAGAGCGTCGTTTCCTCCGCGTTGAACGGACCGCCGAAACCCGGCAGCCAGGCGAACATTCCCGGCGTGGCATAGTGGTTGACCCACGCGGCGGCCAACAATCCTACCACCACGGTGGACCAGGCCGACCAACCCGGCGTGCGCTTGTAAAACAGCCCGAAGGCCATCGGCACGGTGATCGGCACGGTCAGGCTCACACCTAACTGGTTGAGCAGATCGAACAGACCCGACGTGCGGTACTGGTTTACCGTGAGAGCAAGCAAGATGATGATCGCCCCGAAGACGCCGGTGCAGAGCTTGCTCACGCGCAGGAGCCGTTTTTCCGGGCAATCGGGATGGAGGACGGGCAGATAGAAATTACGCACGAAAATGCCTGCTCCCTGGTTGAGACCGGCGTCCATGTTCGTGAGCGTCGCCGCGAAAATGCCGCAGACCAGCAGGCCGAGCATCCCGCTGGGCAGCACGTCGAGCGCGGTCGCCAGAAAGGCCGCTTCCTCGGGGTGAACCAGTTTCGGAAACCGGGTGGCGATGTCCGCGTGGGTTACCGCGGCGATCATCGGTGGAAGCAGCCAGATCGCCGGGCCGATGATGGTGCCCACCAGCGGAATGATCGCCGCGAGCCGGGCGTGGCGATCCCCGGAAGCGGAGAGGTATTTCGCCGATTTGTCGATACTGTTCTCGCCGAAGAGATTGCTGAAGAGCAGCGCCAGGAACCACAGCACGATGAACGACGGGCGCGCGATTTCGCCCCAGTGGAGGTGCGCGTGGGGTACGTGTGCCAGGAGACCGCCCAGCCCGCCGATTGCCGGCTGGCGCAAGCCCAGGAACGCCGTCACTGTGGCCACTGTGACGACCAGGAACATCTGCACGAAATCGCTCGCCGCCACGCCGAACGCGCCGCCGAGCAGCGAGATGCATGTCACCAGCGCGCCCATTACGATCAGCACCGCCGCCAGCGGCACGTCGAACACCGCCGCCATGAAGACGCCCACGGCGTTGAGCCCCACCGCCGGAAAGAGCAGCAGGAAGGGCAGCCGCAGCCAGGTGAAGAATTGTTGCGAACCCGCGCCGAACCGCAGCCGCACCGCCTCGAACGGGGTGATGACGCGCATCCGCCGGAAGCGAAAGCAGGTGTAAGTGAACACGACGGCCAACGGCAGAATCGCGGAGTAGTACAACACGAGGACGTAAGGGCCGGTCTGATAGATTTTGCCCGCCGCGCCGGTGAAAGTCCAGGCGCTGAAGCTCGACATCCAGGCCATGGCGCCCGTCATCCACCAGGGCAGCACGCCGCCGGCGCGGAAGTAATCCGAAGTGTTTTTACTTCGCCGTAGAAAGTAAATGCTGACCCCGATGATGAAGCAAAAATAGACGGCGATGCTGATGTAGTCGTAAAACGTGATCATCTGGAGGCTGTGGGAAGGTGGGGTTAGCCGGCCGGGACGGGGCGGTCGGTGGGTAAACAACTTCGGGCGGGGAAAGGTTTACTCGAACTCTCCGAATCGACGGCTTGGAAAGCCGAAGACAGCGGTGTGACGAGCAAACTCTCTTACCATACCCGACGTGGCCAAGCGGATAACATGACGATAGGAGTTAACCGGTTATTTTTTGATCGAAGTTGCTCAAATCATCGTGCCATCTAGCTTGAGATTGTTGTGGGCGGAAAGCACCGCTTTCATAAAACGGTCTGCCAGCAGTTCCCGGATTCCCTAACCGTCTGACCGCGAATGAATTATCGCGTCGATCCGTTCCTACGATCCCACCTGAAATGCCAACCTTTCGCTACACCAATCCCATCACCCAGTCCGCGACCCAGTCGATGCGCGACCACTGCATTCTCAAAGTGGACGGCCATTGGTATCTTACAGGCACTTCCCAACCGGTCTGGAGCGGTGCTAATCCCGGTGTACGGTTGCTCGTTTCCTCGAACTTGCTGACCTGGCAGGATGCCGGCTGGCTCATCGACGCCGCTTCCTTGCCGGCAGATTGCCCGTACAACGGCCGCTTTTGGGCTCCGGAAATCCATCACGCACATGGTCGCTTCTGGCTGACGGTCAACAGTGGCCACGAAGGCCCGGAGCATCCGGGCCGTCGGATGGACGGGCATCGCGTCTGGCTTTTCGCCGCCGACGCAGTCACCGGGCCGTATGTGCTCGTCACGCCGCACGGTCTGGGCACGGGGTTCAAAAACGACGCTAGTCTCTTCACCGACGAAGACGGACGCAGCTTTCTTTATTGCAGTGGCGGCGGACTCTGGCAGGCGGGCATCGATCTGGCCACCGGCAAACTGCTGACGGCCAGCGGCGATTTCGAGCGGATCACCGGGCCGCGTGACGCAGGCAACCCCGACTGGATGCAGGGCGGCATCGAGGGACCGTTCGTCATCCGTCGCCAGGGAAAACACTGGATGTTTTTCTCGGCTTGGACGCGCGGTTACGAGATCGGCACCCTGTGCGCGCCGACGCCACTCGGTCCCTGGGAACTCGCCCCACGCATGCCCATTTTCGGCACCCGCAAGCGCGCCTACCGCCAACGGCAGGCCGTGGCGGAAGGTTACGATGGTCTCGTGTATGACGACACACCCGACCCCTTCGCCGAAATCGGCCACAACCGCGGTCTTCGAGGGTCCCGACGGCGGCGACTGGCTGTGCTGCCATGCCCTACGCGAAGGCTCTGCGGTTCTCGCTGAAATGCCGGTACTGCGCTACGTGGACTCGCAAGAGCAGCTTTACATCGAGCCGCTGACCCTGCGCGGCGACCACTGGCACGTACATGGCCCGACCTGGACCGAGCAGACGGTCCACTTCTAGCCCTGTCGCGTCCACCTTCTCCTCTCTACCTGCAATCTCCCTATGAGTTGAAAAGGCGCGGCCGAGTGTTGCCTTCGGTTACCTGGTGGACGACGGCAGGGGCCTTCCTGCCACTTCGCCGTTATCGATGCGCTGCCCGCCGCCTTTTCTCACGCGGTTTTTCGGCGTTTCACCAGCCACAGCAGGCCGCCGAGGCCCAGGCCGCAGCTTGCCCAGGTCGTGGGTTCGGGCACGGGCGTCAAACTAAATGTCACGAGCAGGTCGTTTGCCGCGTCCGTGCTGTACTGCGCGTAATACGTCGTGCCGCTAAAATCACCCGTGTAAGTTGTCGCAATGCCCGCAAGATTTCCCGAAATACCGGTCCGCGCCGGAAATCAGGGTGTACGGCGTGTCGGTCGCCAAGGAGCCAAGCGTCTCGGAGAAGTTGAAGGTGACAGTACCAATGATCAGCCCCGCACCGGTCACGATTTGATCGCTGTTGCCCGCGCTGTTGTCGGCAAACAGATCGAAGTCAGCGTTGGCGTTCGTCAGCATCAGGCCGCCCGTGCTACCGAGCGTCAACGTGCCCGTGTTGCCGAAATTACCGGCAATGGCCACGCCCGGAGCAAGGCGGCCGCCAGCCGTAACGGTCAGCATCCCGGTAGACCCACCGGTGCCGCTGAGCGTCGCCGCCCACGCCGCCACTGAGATTGACCGGACCCGTGCCCGTGCTGGACGCATTGGTGAGCGAAAGGTTGCCCGCCGTGATCGTGGTGCCGCCACCGTAGGTGTTGGCCGCACTCAGAATCGTCGTGCCCGCGCCGCCCTGCGTAAAGGTGCCCGTGCCACTGATCGCCGAGCCAATCGTGTTGGTGATCCCGCTCGCCGCCGCGCCTGCGACGTTCGCGGAATTGCTAATGCTCCCACTGCTGAACGTGGAATTATCAGGCATGTTGAACGCAGCGTGCCGCCCGTGACATTGTAGTTCATCCCCGAGTACCCGGTGCCTGCCCCGCTCAATGTCCAGGTGTTCGTCCCGCTCTTGCTGACGGTGCCGGTGCCGGCCGTACGGAGAATCTGACCCGACCAGTTGATATTCCCCGTGCCGGTGACCGTAAAGTCGCTCAGATTTCCCCCGGCCGTGTACCCGGTCGTCACGTTGGCGACCGTCGTGCTCGTGTTGGTGAATACCGCTCCGTTACCCCCCGTTGACGACAGTGTTGGCCAGCGTATTCCCGTTGAGGTCCGTGGTAGCTGTGGCAACACCATTTGACGGCATATAATTGCCGGTTCCGAACGCGCTGTTGTTGCCCATCTGCAACGTGCCTCCGGCGTTGGTCGTGCCACCCGAATAAGTATTCGCGCCAGACAGGGTCAGCGTGCCGGTGCCCGCTTTCACGAGGCTGCCGGTGCCCGCGCCGTTGCTGATCACACCCGCGAACGTCGAGGAGAGATTGTTCGTGCCGCCAATCGTCAGCACGGTGCCCGCCGCATTGTTGAGCACGACGGTGCCGTTGCCCGACAAACTGCCGATGGCGGGTGCGGTGCCGTTGAAGTTGACCGTGCCGACGCCGAGGCCCCCGTCGCCGGTTTCGCTGTTGACCGTGACCGCCGCCGTCGCGGCGATGCTCCCCGTGGTATTGAGCGTGGCGTTGTCCGCTGCGGTCGCGGTTGCTCCCGTCGGGTTGACGGTCACGCTGCCCGTACCGAAACCATTCGTCACCGTGGAACTCAAGACCCCTCGGGTCAGGGTCGTTCCGCCGGAATACGTATTGGTTCCGCTCAGCGTGGTCACTCCGGAACCGGTGTTGTTGACCACCAGCGCAAGGTTGCCTCCGCCCACGCCGTCGGCGATCACTCCGCTAAGCGTGGTCGCCCCGGAACCGGTGTTCGCCAGGGTCAGCGTCCGGCTGCCCGTGGCCGCGTTGCCCGTCACGCCGGCCGCGATGTTAAAGGGCGCCGTCGAGCTGTTGGTCCAGGTCTGGTCGGTGCCGGGCGTCAGCGTCGTCATCTGCAAGGTCACGCCATTGACGTTCGCATCGGTGATGCCCCCCGCTTCGACGATGAGGGTATTGGCACCGCCGATCGACACGGCTGCGACCGGATTGGACGCGGCATCCGTCGCCTGGAAGGCAAGACTCCTGATGTCAAAGGTTTGCCCTAGAGTATCGGTCAGATTGGTCGCCCCGGAGGACGCGAAGATCACGGCGGTGGTCACGCCGGGAAAGGCGCTCACGGAGGTCGTACCCGCCGCGTCGGTGGTGAAATTGCCGGCCGTGCCATTGTTGGCCGTCCAGGTCGCGCCCTGCGTGCCCTTCCAGTAAGCCGTCGTGGGCGCGGCCGCACCCGACGTGATCAACTGGAGCGCGCCGCCGCTGGCTGCCGTGACGTTCAGCGTGCCGGTCACACCGAAGCTCAGGCTGGTGTTGGTGAGAGTAAACCCATCCACGCTGGTGCCACTGCCCACCGTGAAGGCCGATCCGTTGTACGTACCCGCCCCCGAAAACGTAGCCAGCGTGTAGGTGTTGCCGGAGGAAACGCCGCTCGGCGCAATCGTGACGTTCACTCCGCCCGCGTTCAGCGTCAACGCTCCGTTGATGGCCAGCTTGTCCGCGTTGGAGCTGCCCACCTCCAAATTCAGGTTCGAAAAATTCCCGGCCGTTCCTCCGAAGGTGACACCGGTGCTCAACCTGAGCGTATCCGAGGCCACAGCGTTGCCGACCAGGCTGATCGTGCCCGCGGTGGCCGCCGTGCTGCCACCGGCCACGGTCACCGAGCCGCCGATCGTGCCGGAGCCGGAGAGCACGGCACCGCTATTCACGGCGACGGACGCGGTCGCACCGAGCGAACCCGTCACGTTCAGCGTGCCAGCATTGACCGTCGTCGCGCCCGTATAGGTGCTGGCTCCCGAGAGCGTCCAGGTGCCCGTGCCGGACTTCGTTAGGGCCGTGGTCTGGGCAGTGCCGGTGCCGTTGCGGATGATGCCTGCGTAGGTGCTGTTAAGATTGAGGCCGCCGACGTTGAAGGTGACCGTGCTGTTCGCCGCCCCCTGGTTTTGCAGGTAGACTGTGCCCGAGCCAGCCGCCGTGCCGGTCGTGTTCAGGTCGCCGATGTTAAACGTGACGGCCGCGCCCGTGCCGGTATACTCGAGAGTGTTGCTGCCCGTGTTCCCGGACAACAGCACCTGCTGATCGAGAATGGCTGCACCCGCTCCGACGTTCGTCGAGTTAGCGAACGCGTAGGTCGCGCTGTTGTTGCTGGTCGTGCCAGTGGTGCCCAGAGCGAGCGTCCCGGCGAAGCCCGTCATATCACCGGCAAAAAAGAAGGTCGGAGCAAATCCCTGGCTGATGGCCAGCGTTCCCGACCCGGTAAACGCGCCGTTGGTCGTGGTATTCGACTGGAATTCCCACGTGTTGCCGGTCCCTTTGACGATCACCCCGTTTCCAGCCCCGAGCGTGACGCCGTTCAAGGTTTGGATCTGGCCGCCCCCGTTGAAAAGGAGAGAGCCGTTCGTGCCCAGAAAACCCGCCAGGCCGTTGACACGGTAAACGCCGGTATTCTGGAAACCCAGCGACCCCGTTCCGGTGATCGTGCCGAACGCCAGGCCGTTGCTGCTCCCGCCGGTGAACAGCAACGACGCCGCGCCGGCGAGGTTGAGGTTTGCCGTTGACCCCGTGCCGGTGGACGAAATCGTCGCCGCCGTGGCGGAGGTGATCGTGCCGACCGTCCCGCTGTTCGCGGTGATCGACGCGGTCGTCACGTTGTTGCCGTTGAGGTCGAGCGTCGCCCCCCGCGCCGATGGTCAGGGTTCCCGCTCCCGTGCCCAGAGCCCCGGATGTTGTGCCGTTTTGAGCTGAACCTAATTGCAGCGTACCGGCGCTGATCACGGTCGGGCCCGTGTAGGTGTTCGCCCCGCTCAACGTGAGGGTGCCCGTGCCAAGCTTCGTGAGACCGAAAGTCGCGCCGCTGACCACGCCGCCGAGCGTCATGCTGCCGCCGCTGGCAACCGTCACGTTGCGCGTCGCCGAGAGGATCAGGGCGAAGTTGATCGTTTCGGTGTTCGTCGCGTTGTCGAGGATGTCCCCGCCCAGCGTGATCGAGTTCCCGGTCATCGTAAATGCGCTGGCGTTGGCGTTGAACGTCAACCCCGCGTACGAGGTCGCGGCCGTCAGATCGTTGGTCAGAGCGGTCGCCCCGCCGGTTTCCGTGCCGAAAACCAGCGAGTCGCCAGCGACCGGGACCGTCCCTCCCCAGTTCGCCGCCTGCGACCAGTTTCCCGTTCCTGCCGTGGGAGACCAGGTATCCACCGCCGCTCGGGCGGACGGCGAGCCAAACCACGAGACGGCCGCCATTGCCGCAGAAGTGGCCAGCAACTGGCGGAAGGAAACGGTCCAACAAACATCACGTTTCCGTTCTTTGGGAGCGCGGGGGGGTCATGGCGGTGGGGGGGATGAAAACAGCGTTCGGCGACAAAGTGAGTCAACCGCAGGAGAGTGGCTCACGAGCTTCGAAGGGGGATAAAAATGGTCAACCTAACAGGTAGCAACTTTGTCCTTTTCAATGAAAATGCACAACCGATCCCTGATTTTACCGGTAAAACCACGTTGTTAAGCACATCGAACCAAGAGCGGCTTTTCACGGTTGGCTGGGTGCCGCCGTGCGTTGTTTGATCTGTTCCTGCTGGGCATTGATCAACGCCTGAAATTCATCGGGCAGGACCAGCATACCGTCCGGAGGCGTCGGGAACTGATACGTGTCGGTCTGCCCGCCCCGCGAAACTCTCACCGGGAAACGGCTGTAATAATCGATGTAGGCCACCACAGGCTGGGCGGCTTCGAGCACGGTGGCGTCTGGCGCGGGCGATGGTAGCGGTCCCTTTGTACTGAGTTCGCTGCCGTCCCGGTTCACATAAAGAACGTCGCGGAAGACCATGCACACGTGGCCGTCCATCGTCTCGACGCCGGTATAATTACTTTTCGCAATCCAGCGCAGCGTCGGAAAATCTGACTTGGAATAATCGTTGTACGAGGCATCGTGCACATCGCCAGCCACCGAGAGCAGCGGTTCATGCCATTCCGGTCGCGTCAAGATCTGAAACTCTTTCTTGTGCCACTCCTGCGACTTGCGGCCTTGCGGGTCTGTCGTTTCAATGTGTAGGATGTCCCACGTTTTCGTCGCTAGGCTGACGGTAGCGGGGAGCGGTGTTTTACCGCTTTCGCGGTTGGGTTTTTTCGCCTTATCCTGCTTTGCGCCCGGCTTAACGTGCTCGTTCAAGGCGGCGGGGGGCAGCCGAATCTTCCGGCACACCATTCCGCCGTGTAATCTCCCAACATCCATACGCGGGCGTCCGCCCCAAGAGCGCGCCGCCGGGCAGCGGCGTTTTCGTCACGACTGGGGCGGGGTTTTGCGCGGCGGCGGCAGCCGCGCCGTACGCGAGCAAAGCAATGGTCGCTAGTTTCATGGGGGAATGCTATGGGGCGCACGCGTCCGCGTTCACGGCTGATCCGGCTTCCGCACCAGAATGCGCCGCTTCTTGTCCCAGGCGTCGATGCTGGCTTGCGCCTCTGGTGGCAGGGTAACTTTCTCGGAGGGCGGATCGCCGAACTTATAACCTTTTGCAACCTGTGCCGTGACGAGTGCCACGGGTAGGCGGGTCTCAAGGTCAACATACGCCGTCGTCGTTGTCATCTTGGGCCCGGCCTTTTTGACGCCCAGCGCTTTTTCCAACGGGTCCGGCTCGTAATCGGGAACTTCCGCCTTATAAATGATGCAGTCCCGTCCCCCCATCTTGGCCTGACCGACATACTCTTTGGGCGAAACCCATTCGAAGCCCGCAAAATCGGTGGAGGAAAAGTCTAGGCGCGCCGCGTCGTAGTGATTTTCCCCGCTGGAAAGCAACGGCTCCTTCCATTCCGGCCGGATGGTCACTTGGCTCGCGCCCTTGCCCCAGATGTCTGCTTTCATCTTGTCCGAACCGCGGATGAGAACGTGCCAGGTATCACCGGTCTTGGTGATGTCCGTGACGATTTGCGAAGTGGCAGGCTGATCCTTGGCGCCTGGCGGATTCTTGACGGCTGCCGTGACCGTCCAATGAGCAAAGTCGCTCGCGCGTTTTTGGACGGACGGACCCGGCGGAAGCGGCGGCGGGGCGGCAGGCGTGGGGCTTTGCGCGGCCACCGACAAAACCTGGGCGGCGAGGAGCAGGGTCGAAACTGCGATGGTTTTGGCGTTCATTCCTTGACGACTTCTACTTGCTTATCAAGCACCTGTCCGGTGACACGGTCAATGGCGAGATGCACCCAGTAGCGTTGTTCACCCTCAACGCTAAACGCGGCGGGGTTCGCCGCGTTCAGCGGGTAGCGCCCCGTTTGCGCGACCAAGTCGATGAGTAGGTTCCACACCCGGGTCTGGCCGGCGTCGGCGAGCGCGCGCAGACTCGCTT
>CATOGU010000145.1:20000-22500 GCA_951799445.1 Pseudisothecium myosuroides | reverse complement strand
TTATTATTGGTACATTTAAATCACATAAATTATGATTTATTATTGGTACATTTAAATCTTATAATTTATGATTTACATTTGGTACATTTAAATCTTATAATTTATGATTTACATTTGGTAGGGTTTAGGGTTTAGGGTTTAGGGTTTCGGTTTAGGGTTTAGGGTTTCGGTTTAGGGTATAGGGTTTCGGTTTAGGCTTTTAAATTTTGAAATTTATGATTTAAATTTGGTACATTTAAATTCTGAAATCTATGATTTATTTTTGGTACATTTAAATTCTGAAATTAATGATTTATTTTTGGTACATTTCAATCTTTAAACTTATGATTAATTTTTGGTACATTTAAATTCTGAAATTAATGATTTATTTTTGGTACATTTCAATCTTTAAACTTATGATTTATTTTTGGTACATTTAAATCTTTAAACTTATGATTTATTTTTGGTACATTTAAATCTTTCAATCTATGATTTATTTTTGGTACAATCAAATCTTTAAATCTATGATTTATTTTTGATACATATAAATTTTGAAATGCATGATTTATTTTTGTACATTTCAATTTAGAAATCTATGATTTCTATTTGATACATTTGAAATTTTGAAATCTATGATTTCTTTTTGATACAATTCAATTTTGAAATCTATGATTTCTTTTTGATACAATTCAATTTTGAAATCTATGATTTATTTTTTATGATGGAGTTGGGATTCACTTGTGATAAAAAAAATGGGGAGGGAGTTAAGTGATGGAGTGATATTTTTTATGATGGAGTTGGGATTCACTTGTGATAAAAAAAATGGGGAGGGAGTTAAGTGATGGAGTGATATTTTTTATGATGGAGTTGGGATTCACTTGTGATAAAAAAAATGGGGAGGGAGTTAAGTGATGGAGTGATATTTTTTATGATGGAGTTGGGATTCACTTGTGATAAAAAAAATGGGGAGGGAGTTAAGTGATGGAGTGATATTTTTTATGATGGAGTTGGGATTCACTTGTGATAAAAAAAATGGGGAGGGAGTTAAGTGATGGAGTGATATTTTTTATGATGGAGTTGGGATTCACTTGTGATAAAAAAAATGGGGAGGGAGTTAAGTGATGGAGTGATATTTTTTATGATGGAGTTGGGATTCACTTGTGATAAAAAAAATGGGGAGGGAGTTAAGTGATGGAGTGATATTTTTTATGATGGAGTTGGGATTCACTTGTGATAAAAAAAATGGGGAGGGAGTTAAGTGATGGAGTGATATTTTTTATGATGGAGTTGGGATTCACTTGTGATAAAAAAAATGGGGAGGGAGTTAAGTGATGGAGTGATATTTTTTATGATGGAGTTGGGATTCACTTGTGATAAAAAAAATGGGGAGGGAGTTAAGTGATGGAGTGATATTTTTTATGATGGAGTTGGGATTCACTTGTGATAAAAAAAATGGGGAGGGAGTTAAGTGATGGAGTGATATTTTTTATGATGGAGTTGGGATTCACTTGTGATAAAAAAAATGGGGAGGGAGTTAAGTGATGGAGTGATATTTTTTATGATGGAGTTGGGATTCACTTGTGATAAAAAAAATGGGGAGGGAGTTAAGTGATGGAGTGATATTTTTTATGATGGAGTTGGGATTCACTTGTGATAAAAAAAATGGGGAGGGAGTTAAGTGATGGAGTGATATTTTTTATGATGGAGTTGGGATTCACTTGTGATAAAAAAAATGGGGAGGGAGTTAAGTGATGGAGTGATATTTTTTATGATGGAGTTGGGATTCACTTGTGATAAAAAAAATGGGGAGGGAGTTAAGTGATGGAGTGATATTTTTTATGATGGAGTTGGGATTCACTTGTGATAAAAAAAATGGGGAGGGAGTTAAGTGATGGAGTGATATTTTTTATGATGGAGTTGGGATTCACTTGTGATAAAAAAAATGGGGAGGGAGTTAAGTGATGGAGTGATATTTTTTATGATGGAGTTGGGATTCACTTGTGATAAAAAAAATGGGGAGGGAGTTAAGTGATGGAGTGATATTTTTTATGATGGAGTTGGGATTCACTTGTGATAAAAAAAATGGGGAGGGAGTTAAGTGATGGAGTGATATTTTTTATGATGGAGTTGGGATTCACTTGTGATAAAAAAAATGGGGAGGGAGTTAAGTGATGGAGTGATATTTTTTATGATGGAGTTGGGATTCACTTGTGATAAAAAAAATGGGGAGGGAGTTAAGTGATGGAGTGATATTTTTTATGATGGAGAGAAAAAAAATGGGGAGGGTGTGGATTCGAAGACTAAGTGAAAAAAAAAGGGGTGACAAGGTGGAGGCGTGACAAGGGTCGGGTAGTAGTGACAAGAGGCGCAGCGTGACAAGGGTCGGGAGTCGGGACAAGGTGGAGGCGTGACAGGGGTCGGGAGTCGGGACAAGAGGCGCAGCGTGACAAGGTGGAGGCGTGACAGGGGTCGGGAGTCGGGACAAGAGGCACAGCGTGACAAGGTGGAGGGGTGACAAGGG
>CATOGU010000145.1:7500-10000 GCA_951799445.1 Pseudisothecium myosuroides | reverse complement strand
TTCACTTGTGATAAAAAAAATGGGGAGGGAGTTAAGTGATGGAGTGATATTTTTTATGATGGAGTTGGGATTCACTTGTGATAAAAAAAATGGGGAGGGAGTTAAGTGATGGAGTGATATTTTTTATGATGGAGTTGGGATTCACTTGTGATAAAAAAAATGGGGAGGGAGTTAAGTGATGGAGTGATATTTTTTATGATGGAGTTGGGATTCACTTGTGATAAAAAAAATGGGGAGGGAGTTAAGTGATGGAGTGATATTTTTTATGATGGAGTTGGGATTCACTTGTGATAAAAAAAATGGGGAGGGAGTTAAGTGATGGAGTGATATTTTTTATGATGGAGTTGGGATTCACTTGTGATAAAAAAAATGGGGAGGGAGTTAAGTGATGGAGTGATATTTTTTATGATGGAGTTGGGATTCACTTGTGATAAAAAAAATGGGGAGGGAGTTAAGTGATGGAGTGATATTTTTTATGATGGAGTTGGGATTCACTTGTGATAAAAAAAATGGGGAGGGAGTTAAGTGATGGAGTGATATTTTTTATGATGGAGTTGGGATTCACTTGTGATAAAAAAAATGGGGAGGGAGTTAAGTGATGGAGTGATATTTTTTATGATGGAGTTGGGATTCACTTGTGATAAAAAAAATGGGGAGGGAGTTAAGTGATGGAGTGATATTTTTTATGATGGAGTTGGGATTCACTTGTGATAAAAAAAATGGGGAGGGAGTTAAGTGATGGAGTGATATTTTTTATGATGGAGTTGGGATTCACTTGTGATAAAAAAAATGGGGAGGGAGTTAAGTGATGGAGTGATATTTTTTATGATGGAGTTGGGATTCACTTGTGATAAAAAAAATGGGGAGGGAGTTAAGTGATGGAGTGATATTTTTTATGATGGAGTTGGGATTCACTTGTGATAAAAAAAATGGGGAGGGAGTTAAGTGATGGAGTGATATTTTTTATGATGGAGTTGGGATTCACTTGTGATAAAAAAAATGGGGAGGGAGTTAAGTGATGGAGTGATATTTTTTATGATGGAGTTGGGATTCACTTGTGATAAAAAAAATGGGGAGGGAGTTAAGTGATGGAGTGATATTTTTTATGATGGAGTTGGGATTCACTTGTGATAAAAAAAATGGGGAGGGAGTTAAGTGATGGAGTGATATTTTTTATGATGGAGTTGGGATTCACTTGTGATAAAAAAAATGGGGAGGGAGTTAAGTGATGGAGTGATATTTTTTATGATGGAGTTGGGATTCACTTGTGATAAAAAAAATGGGGAGGGAGTTAAGTGATGGAGTGATATTTTTTATGATGGAGTTGGGATTCACTTGTGATAAAAAAAATGGGGAGGGAGTTAAGTGATGGAGTGATATTTTTTATGATGGAGTTGGGATTCACTTGTGATAAAAAAAATGGGGAGGGAGTTAAGTGATGGAGTGATATTTTTTATGATGGAGAGAAAAAAAATGGGGAGGGTGTGGATTCGAAGACTAAGTGAAAAAAAAAGGGGTGACAAGGTGGAGGCGTGACAAGGGTCGGGAGTAGTGACAAGAGGCGCAGCGTGACAAGGGTCGGGAGTCGGGACAAGGTGGAGGCGTGACAGGGGTCGGGAGTCGGGACAAGAGGCGCAGCGTGACAAGGTGGAGGCGTGACAGGGGTCGGGAGTCGGGACAAGAGGCACAGCGTGACAAGGTGGAGGGGTGACAAGGGTCGGGAGTCGGGACAAGAGGCGCAGCGGGACAAGGTGGTGGCGTGACAAGGGTCGGGAGTCGGGACAAGAGGGGCAGCGTGACAAGGGTCGGGAGGCGTGACAAGAGGCGCAGCGGGACAAGGGTCGGGAGGCGTGACAAGAGGCGCAGCGGGACAAGGGTCGGGAGTCGTGACAAGAGGCGCAGCGGGACAAGGGTCGGGAGTCGTGACAAGAGGCGGAGCGTGACAAGGTGGAGGCGTGACAGGGGTCGGGAGTCGGGACAAGGGTCGGGAGGCGTGACAAGAGGCGCGGCGTGACAAGGTGGAGGCGTGACGAGAGGCGGGAGGCGTGACAAGAAGAGGAGCCGGCGTGGTGACAAGGCGGGGTGGGCGCTGCGGCTAAGGGGTTGCTCGCATAGGAAGGTGGGTGGTCTTCCAAGAACTTGTTGGTCTCGGATGTGCCTTCGACGCAGGACGGGGGGGCCTGCCGAATCCCACAGAGAGTACTATGTGGGGGAAGGGTTCCTCCGGGGCCTGCTGCTACCTTTCACGGGGATCCTCAGGGACGGCGCGACCGGACGACTTGCTTGGTGCCTACGGGTCCCGACTGGTTCGTTGATGGTCATTGCGCTCAGTACTGGTGTGATCGTTTGAAACGTGAGTGGTGGTGGCTGGTGTCCCGGGGAACGTGATTCGCATTGCGAAAGCTTGGGTGAACAAAAGTTTGAGGCTTGGATTTTGTGCGATGGGAAGGCTGGTGCCGCTGTGTAGCATTCGTCTCGGTTGAAGTGTTTTCCCTCTATG